>JASPKP010006137.1:0-14742 GCA_030674155.1 Stramonita haemastoma
CCACACAAAAACACCACACAACCCCGCCCCCCCCAGGGGGGGTCACACAAACCCACGCATGCAAGGCGGGACCCCTGCAAGGAGTCGGGAAAAGCACGCACGTACGCCACAACACACACACACACCCACACATGCGTGCGCGTGCGTGCAACACACACACAGCGCACACACCCACCGCGCGCACACACTGTGTGTGTACGTGCGTGGAAACGTGGGTCAGGGGTGGGGGTGGTGTGGGGCAAATTGTGGGGTTTGGGGGGTCATGGGGTGGGTGGTTGGGTCATGGGGGGGGTGTGGTTGTCAGGGTGTGGGTGGTGTGGGTCATGGGGGGTGTGGTGTGGGTCATGGGGGGGGTGTGGGTGTCTGGGGGGTGGGTTTGGGGGGACGGGGTGGGTGTGGTGTGGGTTACGGGGGGGGTTTGGGGGGTGGGTCATGGTGGGTTGGTTGTCATGGGGTTTTGGGGGGGGTTCAGGGGTGGGTGGGTTTTGGGTCAATTGTGGGTGGGTCATAAAGGGGTGGGTGTGTGGGTCATGGGTGGGTGGGAAATTGGGGGGTGTTTGGGTGGTCATGGGGGGTTGGGGTTTTGGGCATGTAGTTGGGGGGTGTTCAAATTTGCGTGGGGTGGGGCGGGGCAGGGGGGGTGATGTTTAGGGGGGGGGGGTGGGGTATGATGTGGATTTTGCTTGGTGGGAGGATGGGGGGGGGTGGATCAGTTTGGGGGGTATTGTTATGTGGGGGTTTTTTAAATTTTATATGTTAGGGGATTGGGGTTTTGTAGGTATTATATGAGTGGGTATTGGGTTTGGGAATATGGTGGTGGTAGCGGAGTAAAAGTGGTATGGGATGTTTATGTAATAGGGGTTGGGGTGTGATATGTTAATGGTAAAAGGTATGTTAATGTGATTATGTGTAAGGGGATGTCAAAAGTGGGGCTGGGAATGGGGGTTTTGTCAAAAAATGATGGGTATAAGGGTGATGTATTTTTATTAATTGTAAAAGGGTGAGTGGGAATGTGGGAATTGATGGGGGTGGGGAAAAAGGGATTGTGTGTGGGCAGAAGTATTTTGGGAAAAGTGTTCCCTTGATTGGGGAAATGGAAAAATGCGTTATTGGGGGGGTATGTGGTTTGGCAACGATGTATGATGTCAATGAGGGGAAAAAAGTGCAAGGGCTGTATGATAGAAAGTGATGTTACGGAAAGTGGTCATGTTGGGTTGTAGGGGAAGGAAGCTTGGGAAAAGGGGGGGAATGGGGATAGGGAAGGGGCGATTGATTTGGGGAAGGGGGATATGGTAATGGTGGGGGTAAGGTGTGTTAAGGGGGTTTTATAATGAAGGAAATTGGGCACCCGCGTTGGTTCTTCTTGTTGCGTGCGCCGGGGGTAATGCTTGCATGTGTCTGTACCACTGAAATAATTATTTTCATTGATTTTTTCTGGGGTGACATAAAATGTCCGGGCATACGAGGGGCTTAAAATCGCGCCTTCCAATTTGTCCCCAGGGTTTTTTTTTGCCCCTTCCCTGCAACGCACAATACCAGAGGGGGAAAACCTTTTATATAGTGAGATTTTCTCTTTGGTCCCCTTCGTTGCTTCGTCCCGCCCGTCTGTCTGTCTGTCTCTCTGCGTCGTCTGTCTGTCCTCGTCTCTCTTGTCTGTCCCTCTATCTGTCCTGCTGTCGCATCGTCTCCTACTTCTTTTTGTCTCCTGTCTGTCCTGTCGAACCATCGCTTTCCCCCGTTGCTCTCTGCTTTTCTACTTTTTGTCTGTCCCCCCCCGTCTGTCTTCTGTTTTCTTGCAGTAAATTTTTCTTCTACACGTCATCCAACCTTCTTTCAGCTCTCACTCTTTTCCTCCACATACCAACCCTACCACATCACACCACACAACCCCACCACATTACCCCTTTACAATCAACCCATTACCCCCACCACATCACCCTCACAACACCCTTTACCACATCAGCACTTTTCCCCATCCCTTACATCACCACATTATCAGTTCAACATCAAAATTACCATATCACCCTCACCACACCCCCTGCTCACCCTTACCCCACACCACATTACCACAATCACATCCAAAAATCACATCGCCATACACCCTTACCACATCATCAAAAAATGTGTTCCATTACCACGACACCCTAACCACATTCCCCCTCACCGCATACATATCACCCTTACATCACCACATTACCACATCACCCAACCCCTTAAACCCATAACCCCTTCACACACCCATAACACATCCCCATACCACCCCACCACATTTTTTGATACATCACCATTACCATACCACCCTTTCCCATTGCCCATCATCTCATCACTTTTTATCACACCCCCATCACCCAACATCACCACATCAAACACCCACATCCCACACCACCAACCCAAAACCCTCGTATTTACCAAACACCACAGTGCCTTTACCACATCACCACAATGCCTTTACTACATCACCAAATCCCATACCACATCAACACATTGCTTTTCCACATCACCAAATCACCGTACCACTCAACACATTTCCTTTTACATCACCCACACCACTTCTTACCACACCACCCACACACAACACATCCCTTAAAACAAACCTCACCACCAAAACGAAAACAAAATACATCACACACCACATGCCCGTACCACATCACAGCACTATACTACCACACATTTTCATCACATACACACACAAACCGCACACCACCCACGTCACTTACAATCACCTCACCCAAAAATAACCCCACCCAAACCCCCCTGCAACCTAAAACCCCCCCAATCAACCCCCCCCACCTCACCCCAACACAACCCACATCCCTACACCCCCACGACCACCCACACCACCACATGACCCACAGCCCCCACCCAAACCCCCACCCAAAAACCACCCCACACACGACACACACTCAAAGACCTCAAGGTCTTCGTCGCTCTTGCGTCTACGGGGCAGGGAAACAACCACCTTTTTAACTGTAACACAGATACACGGTCACCTCCCTTTTAACCCCCCCATCGTAACGGGCACTGACAGTGTGCATCTCAAACAAACAGGGGAATGCAACAAAAATAATTTAGTGGCACAAGCGGTACAACAAAACACACACACACACACAAAACACACACAAACCCCCACACACACAACCACACACACACACACACCAGGTACGCGCGCGCCACCAAAACAAAGCGTACACATACACAGTACAAACACGCAAACAAGCACACATTACCACTTTTGACACGGGCACAAACACATCACTACCCCCCCCCCGCCAAACCCCACCACATTCACCACACCCACCCCAAAACCCCATCACCCACACAAAACCCCCATCATGACACCACACCACCACAGCAAAACACCCCCCTACACAAAAACCCCAAAACCCAAACTCACAAAAGAAAAACCGACACTACACATCACTTACCAGCTCCCCCTTACTACCATTTCCACCAACCACATCACATTTTCCCCACCTTCACCACATCACCTCCTTTTAAAATCATCACCACATCCTTTTCACAACACCTTTTACCCTATCACCAAAACGCTTTTACCTCTAACCGCATCACGCCTTAACCCCCATCACTCACCCTTTTCCCCACACCCCTCCCCTAATCACATTCCTGTACCAAAATCACATTAACACACTACATGCTTTTTCACACACCGTTCCACATCACCAAAACCACACACCCTTACCACATCACCCACCGCCCTTTCCACAACCCATTTACCAACTCACGTTACCAATCTCCACAAACCCTTTCCACATTTGATTTTACCACAACACCGACACATCACCACACACCTTTCACAAACCTTAAAGAAAAAAAATCACATCATTTGGGCCCCACATCGCTTTCCCCCCCATCCAACCCACAAACAATCCTCACACACCACCCCCACACTACTTCACATCACACACAAAACATTTCCACCCACATTTCCACCACATCACACACCAAAAAAAATAAAAAGCAACACACACAACACCACCACCACACACACACCTCACACACACCCTCACACACACTCACACACACACACACGCCCGTGCAAGGGGCGCGCAAAAACGCACCCCAACGCATACACCACACACACACACAAAAACCTACAAAACCCCGCAAACAACCACAATGACACACATTCAACACGGGCACAAACAAAACCACCCCCACGCCAAACCACACCACATCACGCACACCCACAGCCACCCCCCTCCCCCCCACACACCACTCATGAAAACCACACCCACCACACAATCACCCCCTTCCAAAACCCACCTGCAGAACTCATGGGAAAAAAAAAACCCCATCACGGACAAATCCCCCTTACAAAAATACCCTCATCACCCCCACCTTACAACACACCTTTTACCAAAATTACCAAATCGCTTTTACCCCCCTCACATCCATTGACCACATCGCATTACCTTTGCCACTCACCACATCGCCCAAGATCATATTGCCTACCACATCCCCACATCACCACCACCCCCCCCCCAAAAAAAACATTGACACCACATGTTACAAATCACCCCTACCCCACACCTTTCCCCAAACCCCTCCCCCCACACTCTTTCCACATCGCACAACCATTGCCACATCCATCTTTCCCCACACCCCCTCAAATTTCCCCCCACACTAATCACTTTTCCACAAAAACCCTTTCCAAACTCACAAACCATTTTCCACACGCTGTTACCCCATCACGGACACTCCCAATCATCCTTATCAAAACCCAAAACCCCACACATCCAAAACAGACCACTCGCTTTTTTCCCCTTAAAACATAACCACACAAACCCATCATAGACACCACATCACACCACCATCACATCACTCACGCCACATCACACCCCCCATCACAACCCACCAAAAACCCAATCAAAAACACAAAACCCCACCACACCCACCACACATCACCACACACACGCCACAACACAACCAAACCACACACCACATTACACACCCCGCAACACAACACATCCACACCACCAACCCACCAACCCCCATCAAAAAAAAACCTCATCACCACACCAAACAATCACCCCACCCACCAACATCCACCCCCCATATTCCACAACACCACTCACCTACACCACACCCACAACCACCCACATCACCCACAATCAGCCCCACCACCCACACCCCACAAACCCCCAAAACCACATGCCCCCAGCTACAACCACACACAAAACGTACACACACCACAGGGCTGCAAAGCAAAACTGCTTGCACTCTCATTTTGCTGACTGTCCCAAGGGGAAACAACCACTCTTTCAACTAACAGACAGGATACAGTCGGGGCACCCCCTTTTCAAACCCCCCAAAATTTTGTAATCACTGACATGTTCATCCCAACAAATTAACCCAAAAATAATAATTCAGTAAAACAACACACACCACACCACACACACACAAACACACACAAAACAAACAACACACACACAACACCACACACACAGGGGCACACGCGCGCGACGTACACACACCCCACACACACAACACCACCACACACACAAAAAACCACAAAACACCAAGCGCGTACCATACCACTTCAAACACGCCCATAAAAAAGCACACATTAAACACATTCACCGGACACAAACACAACATCCCCCCCCTTTCCAAACCCCAACCACATTTACGCACACACCACACCAAGCCAACCCCCACACAAGACCAAAACCCCCACCACACCAAAACATGTCACCACAAACCACCCAAGCAAAACACCCATCCCACAAACACACCCGCAAAACCCCAGAGAACACTGACACTACACATCCTGTACCACACATCCCCCTACACCATTAAAACCCCACACCACATCACTTTCCACTCCTTCCCAATCACATCCTTTTTAAAACCTCATACCAAAATACCTCTTCAACCTTTACCCCATCACCATTTCTCTTTTAACCCCCGTCACTCACCTATCCACATCGCTCACCTTTTAACCACCACAACACGCCCGGCACATTTCCTGTACCACATCAACCCCAAAACCCCCCCAACCAAACCACATCAACCACCACATAGTTTTCCAATCACCCTTCCACATCACACAACCACCACCACAAATGTTTATCACATCAAACTTTTCCACATCACCCCCACACCTTTCCACATCACCCTGCATCACCACACCACCCGGCCACATCGCCCAAACCCCCAACCCCCCCTACCATATCCCACCAACCCTTGCCAAATCGCGTTACCACTCTCTGACACATCACCAATCACCCAAAACACAAACCCCAACCCTCACCCACCAAAAAAAAACACCACCACTCACATCACAACAAACGCTTTTTCCCTTTAAAAATCCATTACACATCGCACACATCAAACCCCCATCCATACACCACACCACTCACATCACACCCACCACACACACACCACATCACACCGCTCTCATCACACCCATCACACACATTACACACACTACACCACACCACACCAAACCCCAACACACACCACCAAAACCACATGACCCACACTTCACACATCGCACCACACACCACATCGCACACACACCACGTCACACAACATCGGAAAAACCACTCGCACATATCATACCACAAACACAACCAATCGCACTTGGATTTTTTTACTAGTGTTGTGGGGGGATTTTGGTGTCGTGGGGTGCAGGAATTGGTGTGGGTTGCGTGGGGTGGGTTTTTTTGTGTCCGGTTCCCAAATGTGTACATGGTGCTTTTAATGCGTTGTTTGACAGTGTATGTGTACCTTTTTGGGGTGTGGGGCCCCGCTGCGCGCGCGTGTGTTGTTGTGGGGGGGTTTTTGGGGTTGGGCCTACTCCCCCACATAATTATTGTCAGCTTCCTTTTTGTTGGAATGACCACTTTTTAAATGACCTTTTCGGGTTGGGGGTTTTAAAAAAGGGAGGGATCTGACGTAAACCGTGCTTAAAGTTACAAAGAGTGGTTGTTTCCCTTAGACCATCAACAACAATGAGCAATACACCCCGTCCTCATTTCGTCCGGAGTGTGTTAAATGTGTTGGGGGTGAAGTTTTTGGGCTGGTGGTTTTTGGGGGGGGGTTGGGGGTGTGGGTGGTAGGTGGGGGTTATGTGGGTGGTGGGGGGGGAGGATATGGTGGGGGGATGCGTTGGGGGGGGTTAATTTTTGTGTGGATATTTTTTTATTTTGTTGTAATGTGGTGTTTGGGGTGGGGTTTTAAAGCGTATTTTTGGGGTAATGGGGTGAAAATTTGGTTAAGTGATGGGTGTGTTGAGTGGGGTGTGTGTAGTTTTGAGTTAAAAAGGGTGTGGGCCTTGTTTAAATGTTTTTTTTTTTTTTTCCGTGTCAGGGTGGGTTTTGTAAGGATATTGGGGATTTCCGGGGTTGGTAAAAACGGGGGTTTTTAAGGTGGGAGTTTGCTTGGGGATTTGGTTTTACAAAGTGGGGTGGGTGTGCAGTAATGTGGTTTTGGGTTTTTGGGAGTGGGCGTGGATGTTGTTTGTGTCCGTGTCGTAAAGTGTGTACATGTGGTGCTTGTATATGCGGGGTTTTGTACTGTGGTATGTGTTTCGCGTTGTGTGTGTGTGCCCCGGTGGCGTTCAGCGTGCGTGCGTGCGTGTGGGGTGTGTGTTGGGATGTGTGTTTGCTTGCTTCTACTGAATTATTATTGTCATCACTACATGTTTGTTGTGAGAAAGACACACGTCAGTGACCGTTGAGATTTTTGGGTTGAACAAGGGAGGTGACCGACTGTATCCTGTGCTGTAAGTTAGAAAGAGTGGTTTGTTTCCCTTAGACCAGTCAGACAGCAAAGACAATAGCAAGCATCCTTCATTCAGTCCAGTGAGTGTGTGTACGTGTGTGTGTGTGGTTGGAAGATGTGGGTCATGAGGTGTGGGGGGTTGTGTGGGATTCTGATGGTGGTGTGTGTGATGTGGTGTGTGATGTTTTGTGGAGTTGTGGATTTGTATTGTGTAATAATGTGTGGGGTGTGGATGTGTGGTGTGGTTGATCTGTGTGAAGTGGTGGTTGGTGTGGGTGTGGGTTTGTGTGGGTGGGGGTGGGGGGTGGGTGTGTGTGTGGTGTGGTCATTTTATGAGTTTGTGTTGAGTGTATGTGAGTTTTGATGTGGAAAAAGCGAGTCTGAAGTGGATGAATTGGTAAGATGTTTGTTTCGAATGACTGAGGGATGAGGTTTGTGTTTAAAGGGTGATGTGGGGATGTTTCATGATGTGGTAAAAGCGATGTGGCAAAGGTTTGTGGAGATTGAAGGGGGGAGTTTGCGATGTAAGATGGGCAAGGGTGGATTGGGTGGAATTTGGGAAAAGGGTTATTTGGCAAAGGGCAAAGTGGAAAGGTGATGTGGTGGAATGTGGCAGTGATGTGATAACACATGTGGTGTAATGTGATGTGGTGAAGTTGTGGCGATGTGGTGATTGGGAAGGCAATTCGGATCAACGGCGATTGTTGTGGTAAAGGTATGCGATGTCGTAACAGCGTGATTGATGAGGAAAAGCGATAAGGTGATGTGGTGAAGGTGTGTAAAGGTGATGTGGTGATGTGGTAAGGGATTAAGGGGATCATGGTGCACGAGATGTGTGGTGTTGGTGTTTCCAAAGTATCTGCGGTTGGTTTGTGAAGGATTTGGTGTGTTCTGTGTCTGTGGTGACAGAGGGTGGTGTTGTGAATGTGGTGTGCTGGGGGGTTGTGCAGTGAATGTGGGTGTTTGGCAGTGGGAGTGATGTTGTGTTGTGTCCGTGTTGAAAGTGTGTACATTGACGAATATGCGTGCTTGTACTGTGTATGTGTACATGCTGTGTATGTTGAGCGCGCGCGGGTGCGGTTCACGGGGGCGTGCGTGCGTGTGTGGTTTTTTCTTAGCTGCCACTGAATTATTATTGCATGCTTTAAACATGTTTGTTTGTGAGATAGTACACCTGTCATGACCGTTTACAGATGTGGGGTTGAACAAGGGAGTACCTACTGTAATCCTGTGTTTGTATATTTACAAAGAGTGGTTGTTTCCCTTAGACCAGTCAGACAGGCAATGAGCGAATAGCAAGCAGTCTTTGCATTGCAGTCCAAAGTGAGTGGTGACGTGGTGTGTGTGGTTATGGGTGGGGGTGGTGTGGGCCCATGTTGTGGTGTGGTTGATTGTGAGGGGTGTAGGTGATGTGGGGGGTGATGTGGGTGAGTGGTGTGGGTTGGGTTGTGAGTGGTTAGGATGCAGTGTTGGTGAGGTGTATTTTGTGGTGTAGGCGATGTGAATGTGACGTGGTGTTGTGAGTGGTGTTATGATAGGGGATGTGGTCATGATGAAGCGAAGTATAGTGCGTTGATGTGGCAAAGGGAATGTATGCTGTATGTGGTTTGTTTTCGATGTGGTGACGATGAGGTTTGTTACAAGGGTGAGTGGTGTGGTGTGGTGATGTGGTAAAGGCAAATGTGTTTTATAAGGTGAATTTGGTGATGGGGTAAAAGCAAAGTGGTGATGTGGGTAAGCGCTTGGTGATTTATAACTAGGTGTAATGTGGTAACCGTGAATTGGGGATTGGTAGATGATGGGAGTGTTAGGGAGTGGTATATGATGGGTGGGTGTTACGGTGATGAATGTGTGAGTACGAAAGAAGTGGATGAGATATGTGCATTTGAGAAAGGGGTATTTAATGATGTATCCAATGGTTTGGGTGGTTGGCGATGTGTGCGGAATGGTATGGAAATGGGTATCGTGATGTGGTAATGTGGTGATTAAGGTGATAGGTACTGCGGTACGGTGATATGGAAGTGGTTAGGGTGTCGGGTAATGGGAAACAATTTGATGAGAGTGTAAGGGTGATATGGCGATATGATTGGGATTTTCAATAGATATGGCAATGTGTGCTGTGGGAAGGGTGACAAATGAGTGGTAGGAGTATGAAAGGTAATTGAGTTGCAATGCTGCAATGCTGTGATTGTAACGAATTGAAATCTGAGTGGTAAAAGTAATGTGATGTAAGGGTGAATAGTAAATGATGTGGTAATGTGGTGAGTGATATGATTGAAGTGTATTAATGATTGTGAAAGAAGGTGAGAGCTGAAAGACAGGTTGGATTGATCCCCCCAATTTAACAACAAAAAACAACAAAAAACAACGACAACAAGAGACAAAAGACAGATAGAGAGACAGAGACAAGGCAGACAGCAGCAGCAGACACATGCAACAGACACAGCCCAAATGACAGAGGGACCAAGAGAGAAACAATCTCCACTATAATCAAAGGTCTTCTCGCCCTTCAGCATGCTCGTTAGCAGTGACAGGCAAACAACCTGGGTGACTAACTAGAAGCACAGCATTATCCCTCGCAATGCCCCTGACAGTATGCATCCAAAACAAAACACTGAAAATAATTCATTCAGTGGCACGCACCATGCAACACCTTAACACACACACCAATCGGGACCTGTCTCCAACACACACACACACACCGCGCGGGGCGCAAAAGCATGCCGCACAAGGGCACCCAAAGTAAACACCACTCACGCGCGCACACACACACACACACACAGCATCACATGACAAAAACAAAACACAAACACACACACAAACCCACCACACACCACACACCACACACCACACGCCCCACCACACGCACAAACACACACAAAAACCCACACCACCCCACACCACATAGGGCATACCAGCAATTGTTATGTATTTACCTTCTTTAAAATTTAGCCCTATTCGGTTTTGAACATTATTAAAAACAGACACCCATTTTAAGCACACAACTTCGCAAAATTTCCCCCTTTTCCCCCCCTTCCCCCTCGTCTGATACACTTTGATGAACAAGGGGAAAAACGAAGCAAAAACAACACATGCACACACCCACACACGCAGCATTCTAAAAAACAAACACCATATGCCCTAAAGCAAAGGGGAACTTTAAACAAAAATCACCAAAAACATTTTCAAATAAAACAAAGAAGGGAAAAAAGAGGGGGAAAACCAAACCCAACCTTTCCGGAAAATGGATCTATATTTCTCTTCTCTCTCACCCCCTCCCCCCCTTTCTCCCTCCTTCTCCTCCCCCTCTCCTCTCCCCCCCTCTTCTCCTCTCTCCTCCTCCTCTCTCCTTTTTCCCCTAACACCCCAACACAACCCCCCCACAACCCCCCACAACTACCCAACCCCAACACACACCCCCCCCACAACACACAAACACACACCCCCAACCACACACCCACACACCCACAAAACAAAAACACACATCCCCCACCCCAACCCCCCCCCCAAAAAAACATTGGGGCCCCAGGGGTACCAAAAAACCAAAAAAAGCCCCGGGGTTTAACTCGTTTAGAGGGTTTTTCCTCTAATAAATCCGGCCGCTCCCCTCCCCCCCCCCAAACCGACGAGACATAAACCACCCCCGTTTTCGAACGCAAACATAACATCTTGTGCAACGTTAAAACCCGTTCCCATTTTGGGAAAATAGGCCATTTGTTTTGGGAACGGATAAACACAAATGGAACACGGGCGGGGGAAAAAGCAAAAGAAGCTTATTCCATTTTCCTCAAAAAAAAAACAACACCCACCCCAACCCACCCACACACACACCACACACACAACCCCCACAACCCCACACCCCCACAGCGGTTTTAAAAGGGAAAGGAGGGAAAACAACACACAGACAAGGAAAAAACAAACAACGGCGGGGCGGGCGGGCGGGCAGAAAAACAACAAACCCCAACGAAAAACGACGGACGGCTGACCGCGGGCGGACAAACAGACAACACTGGGTGGAGGACAAGGGGCGGGGTAAACCAAACCCGAACCCGGTCCCCCGTCAAACCTCGAAGCCAACGTTTTCCCCACCAGGGGAAACTTCTGGGTTTCCGTCCGCAATTTTACACAAAAAAAAGGAAACCCTGCAAAAAATTTAACGCACGTTTAAAACCCAACACTAGGTTCTTATCAAAAACTTTGTGAAACCAACGACAACGTCTGAATATTGGTCACACAAAAGCAAAAACAGGGGCCAAAACACCACTAAATTTCAGATCGACAGCCGAATTCAGATCAACAACACTGAAATCGATCAACCACTCTCCTCCATCCCACTCAGCCCATGCCCAAAGGGCGGGGGGGGGACATGAAGAAGACACAAGGAATTTTTTCCAGCTTTCCCCCATCCGGTGGGCTAGGAAAAAGGTTCAGGGTGGCTCCGTCTTTTTTTTGTTTTCAAACCCCTTTTCTTTTTTTGGGCCCCCTTCCCCTTTGCCCCGACGTTCCTTGCAAAATGGTTTTTTCTAGGGTGTTGTGTCTTGGGGGACCAAAAAAAAACACTTTCCCCTCTTAAGGGGGGACAAAGGGCCGGGGCCCACCCTTTTTTTTTCTTTCACATAGTTTAGGCTTGGTCTTTGTTATATTGAGGGGCCGTGGGACTTGTTCCGAAAGTTTTCTCCCTCTAAACTGCTGCAATCCCCTGATTTTACACCATAAAATATTAATATTTTTTTTTTTTATTTGAAACCCCTTATCATATAGGGGGATAATACCGAGGGGGTTTTAAATTTATTGGTGCAAACGATTTTGTTGCTTCTATATCCCCCTCGGTCTGACAGCAATTTTCCCGTTGCAATGCTAGCCACTTTCATGTTTGAGGCCCCTTTTTTTTTGGGTGGACCTAATATTTGAATGGGGTCCCCTCCAAAATTTTTTCTCCTTCAACTTTTTTTTCCGGGTCAATTTCCCCGGCTGTTACCAGATCTCGTTCTCTGACGCCCCCATCCAAGCGCCCTCGATCTTTAGACTTCGTGGGGTTTGCAGTTCTTTTTGCTCCCATGAGGTCAAATTTATCGCAAATCGAGTTCAAAGGGGGGTTCCACCAAAAATAAAAGTGGTGGTTTTGCAGGGGTCTGTCTGAGTTTTTTGGGAAAAATTAAGATACTAGGAAGGGGACCCGGCCCCCCAACCGGTCTGAAGAAACCCCCACGTTTGTCAAAAAACGCAATTCTTGCGTTCTCGAACAGACCTTTAAGACTCAATTTGCCGTTTTTAAGTTAATGCCTAAACTTTCCAAAGCCATGCCATAACCCTTCAAAGGGGCCTTTTGAATCATAAAAAAATTGTACAAAGTCAAATCAAAAACAGACAGCTAAACTTCAAAATCAACAACACAAAAATTTAACCAAAACAGACACTAAACTCAATAACACAGAACCAATACAATCAACAAACCGCCTCAATACAACAAAACAGACACTCAATACAGTCAACACAGAAGCTAAACTTCAACCAACACGACCGGAAAATTCAAATCAACCAGACACCAAAACGATCAAAACAGACCCAATACAGCAACACAGACAGCTCAATACAATCAACACAACACTAAATTTCAATCAACACGACAAGCTATGTCGAAAATGGATCACTTAGCGATAATTTTACAATAAAACCACTTTAAAACTACATGCAATGCTTTTAAACAATACCTTCCTAAAAAACATTCATTGACGCGGCTTTGATTACATTATAGTACGATAAAGACAAGAAATACAAACTATTTTACTAAATTAATCAAAAATTTCCTAAAACATAAGATTCATATACACGTTTAAAAAAAAAAAACTGCCACATTTTTAGATTTTTCAACGATTCCATAAACCCGAGTAAAGGCTATTTTTTTACGTCAATCGGGTTTTTTGAAACATATATTGTTCTTATTTTTTCGGGGTTTAGGAAATCTGCGTCACAGAAATTGGGGATCCTTCATTTCGTACATGTAACACTTTGTTGCATTCGAAATGGGATTTAAGGGCAAATCGAGTTAATGTCATCTTAGGTGCACAAAATTTAACAGATGGGTTTAATACTGCTTGTACCTTTAAAGGGTTCGAAAATTCACGCTAACAACAAGGGAAAATAACAAATAAAATTTAAATTGGCAGTAAAAATTTTTTCGGGCATTTAAACAAAAATGAAAATTTTTAAAATTTAACCTTTTTTGGGAATCGTGCACAGGGTAACCCAAGTTTTGGGTCCGGGGAGTCCAAAAATGCCCAATACTCATAGTTTAACTTTACCGAATTTTTCCCAAATAAATAAGGGCCGTAAAAAAAGGGGTTTTTGTCGCTTTTGCGAGAAGAATTGTCATGTATTTTTTTTGTGTTTAAATTTTTAAAAACATATGGGGAAAGCCATCCAATAAATAAAGACGGCATTTTCTTTTAAAGAAATTTTTTCCAATCAAAGTTGGGAAAAAAAAGTTCATCACAAAAATTCATACGGCTTTTGGGAATGAAAAAACCGCAGATCTTAAATTTTAAAAAGAAAAGAAAAGAAAGAGAGAGAGAGAGGAAAAAGACAGAGAAAGAGGAAAAGAAACAGAGGAACAGAAACAAGAAGACAACCGATAGAGGAAATACAAAATTTTTTTTTTCAAGGGTTAAAAAAGTACATTTTTTCATTTTAGCTTCAGAAAGGGAGAGAGAGGGGAAAAAGAGACAAGACATGAAAGGGCAAGAAAAAGACGAGAAGGGGGTTTAAAACGAGGGGGCAGAGACAGAGAAAGGGGGAAGGGGGGAAAAAAAGGCAAAAGGAAAGATAAAAAAAACAAAAGAGGGGGGTAAGGGCAGAGGAGACAAGACAAAAAGGGGGGGGGAGGGAAAAAAAACTAAACAAAACACAACAACAAAAACAAAAGGGGGGAAAAACAAAGAAAAAGAAACAACAACAATGATAGATAGACAAAAAAAAAAAGAAAAAAGACGAAAA
>JASPKP010006139.1:0-14739 GCA_030674155.1 Stramonita haemastoma
CCTTCGCATTCAGCATGGCCGACAAAATGCTGCCATTCCCCGAGCTACTGAAACCAGGCACGCCCTTCAAATGGGACGACCACATGTACTCGTTATACGAGGAATCAAAGAACATCATCATCGCAGAAATCGAGAAAGGCGTCAAGATCTTTGACGCATGACGACCAACATGCCTGGCGACTGACTGGTCCCAAACAGGCATCGGATTCTGGCTGCTCCAAAAACACTGCACCTGTCCCACAAAAGACCCATTCTGCTGCCATACGGATGGAAAGTCACCCTCATTGGAAGCCGCTTCACTCATGCTGCAGAGTCCCACTACACACCTGTGGAGAGAGAAGCACTAGCTGTCGCAGATGCCCTTAACAAAGCTCGGTACTTTGTCCTTGGCTGTCAGGACCTGACGATTGCCGTCGACCATAAGCCTCTCCTCAAACTATTTGGAGACCGGTCGCTCGAAGACATCCCCAACCCACAACTACGGAACCTGAAAGAAAAAACCCTGCACTACAGGTTCCGCATAGTCCACATCCCTGGCATAAAACATCGTGCAGCCGACACCATCTCTCGGCACCCAACTGGAGACCCTGTGAAAATGCCCCTCAAGGATGATGTGGCCTCACCCCAATCCCCCTCATGCCTATTCCCAGACTCCCTTGAAGGCATACAATCCCCAGCCCCATCCATGGAATCGGTTGAGGAGAACTCATTTTCAGCCTTCATACTGCACTCCACCCCCATCCAAGCTGTAACCTGGGCCTGCGTGTGACTTGCCACATCCACGACATGCCACATCCAGCGATGAGAACACGTTCCTGCTGTTCCCGCATAGCAACTGTTGAGCGGAAGTGGGCGTCAAAACAGTCAAGCGACTCATCATGGACAACACCGCCCCCAATGGTGACCTTGACACAGACGCTGTTCAGAGGGCCATGCTGCAGTCCAGAAACACTCCTGACCACCACACCAAACTGTCTGTCCCCTGCCCTGTGTATCTTTGGCCATCCCATCAGGGATTTCATCCCTTTCCTCTGCCATATCCAAACTGTCTGTCCCCTGCCCTGTGTATCTTTGGCCATCCCATCAGGGATTTCATCCCCTTCCTCTGCCATACCAAACTGTCTGTCCCCTGCCCTGTGTATCTTCAGCCATCCAATCAGGGATTTCATCCCCATTCCTCTGCCATACCAAACTGTCTGTCCCCTGCCCTGTGTATCTTCGCCATCCAATCAGGGATTTCATCCCCATTCCTCTGCCACACCAAACTGTCTGTCCCCTGCCCTGTGTATCTTCAGCCATCCAATCAGGGATTTCATCCCCATTCCTCTGCCATACCAAACTGTCTGTCCCCTGCCCTGTGTATCTTCAGCCATCCAATCAGGGATTTCATCCCCATTCCTCCCCACACCAAACTGTCTGTCCCCTGCCCTGTGTATCTTTGGCCATCCAATCAGGGATTTCATCCCCATTCCCTGCCATACCAAACTGTCCCCCTGCCCTGTGTATCTTCGGCCATCCAATCAGGGATTTCATCCCCATTCCTCCAGCCACACCAAACTGTCCCCTGCCCTGTGTATCTTCGCCATCCAATCAGGGATTTCATCCCCATTCCCCGCATCACCACACCGCTGTCCCCTGCCCTGTGTATCTTCAGCCACCAATCAGGGATTTCATCCCCATTCCTCCAACACCAAACTGTCCCCCTGCCCTGTGTATCTTCGACCATCCAATCAGGGATTTCATCCCCATTCCCCCAGACATTCCAACCCACCGCTGGCTCCACACTGGCCCATGTGTCACTTCTCAGCCATCAACAGGATATGGTCCGTCAGGATGAAACGACTACCACCCCTCACAGTGGGAGACTACGTCCACAGCATCCAGAATCAAGTCAGACCCCACCCACTGAAATGGGAAAAAACCTACCCCACCCATGGAAATCGTTGGACTCGTAATCTAAAGGTTGCGGGTTCGATCCCAGCTTCCGGCTATGGCGTTGTGCCCTTGGAAAAGGCACTTTACGGCTATTTTCTCACCCCACCCAGGTGTAAAAGGGGTACCAACCTTGTGTTGGGGGTTAACCCGCGATAGACTGGCGTCCTATCCAGGAGGAGTCTATGACTCTCAGTCGCTTAACGCCACAGAAACCGGGTTAAGCACCGGCCTGATGAGCCTTAGGCTCGGGACAGACTTTAACTTTAACCCATGGAAATGGGACAAGACCAATCAAGTGGGAACCCCATCCACTGAAATGGGACAAGACCGGGACAGTGATCAAAGTTCACCAATTCGACCAGTACGTGGTGAAAGTGGATGGCTCAGGAAGAGTCACCCTGCACAACTGCAAATTTCTCAGGCAATACTCTCCTGTCATCATCCCCCCCCCCCCTCCCACCAGAACCATCACAGTGGACATGCCCGTGTCTGATGTGCCCACTACGCCTAATCTGTCCCCTGCTCCCACTCAATCCACTGCCCCCACCCAGTCTTACCACCCCACCGCCAACAAACCATGGGGCTCCGGGTAACGCCGCGAATCCCCCTCTAATGCCCATGGGTCCTACCCACCTTTCCCAAACACCCATCATGCAGGCCCTAAGCGACCCACCACAGACGCCACAGTCCCACACCTGCCACACCCTGGCCACCCCCCAGGACAGAGGTACGCCAAAGCGTCCCAGCCACGCCGAACCGAGCAATCCTGAGTCCCAGTGGACAACGCATCGCTACGCCAAGGATCAAAGGGCAGCACAAGGACATTCCAGCAGCATGAGACTGGAGAAGGGACTGGAGAAGGGAGTGTCGCCACCCCTACTGCCACATCAAGAGCCAGCCCACCAGAGAGCCCCCACCCGAGGAACCCAGACGCTCCAACCAAACCCCAGAGACCAGACCCCACAACCAGAGACCCACGAGGAACCCAGACGCTCCAACTGTCCTGTTTTCTTGTTATTTTGAATGCTTGTTTCTTTTGATAACTCTCTCTTTCTCTCTCCCTCTCTCTGTCTGTCTGTCAGTTGGTCTGTCTGTCTCTCACTCTTTGTGTGTCTCTGTCTCTGACTATCTGTCTGTCTCTCTTCACGCCTATTGCAGGACTATTTGGCTTGTAGTTGTATTTAATAATCATTATCAAATTTTTGATTTTATATCACTAAGATTTCTTTTGCGTAATGATTACGTTCATCTTAATTATAGCATTAGTGTTATCATTATCTATTTAGATGTTCATTTTGTTTTCCCCAATCAAGTACCGAGCTCACTTATTAAGCTTATTCACCCATCCATGTTCCAATATCCGTGCTTACAAGCATATGCATACACAAGGCGAACGCACGTACATGCTTACAGGCAGTATTATTCTCTGCCAAACAAGCCCACGTAAGGGTCTGCATACATGTAACTGCACTACAGTCCTTCGGATAAGACTATAAACTGAGGTCCCGGGTGTGAACGCACGCAGAACATCTTGCACACACGTCAAATCCTGTTCCGCTTTTCGTAAGAGTAGGCCATCATGTGCCAGTGGGAACAGATGGCATTTACAAAACTGCATACACACAGGACTGGATGTAAAAAAGCACAAGAGTGCTTATCCCATTATCTTCAATATAAAAGAATAAATAAATAAATAAATAAATTACAGCCACAGTAAGGAAGACACCATTAGCTAGGTGTCCATGCTCTGTGATGGTTAAATACATATAACTGTACTACAGCCACAGTAAGGCAGACACCATAAGCTAGGTGTCTAGCCATACTCTGTGATGGTTCAATACATACATGTAACTGCACTACAGCCACAGTAAGGCAGACACCATTAGCTAGGTGTCTAGCCATACTCTGTGATGGTTCAATACATACATGTAACTGTACTACAGCCACAGTAAGGCAGACACCATTAGCTAGGTGTCTAGCCATACTCTGTGATGGTTCAATACATGTAACTGCACTCCAGCCACAGTAAGGCAGACACCATTAGCTAGGTGTCTAGCCATACTCTGTGATGGTTCAATACATACATGTAACTGTACTACAGCCACAGTAAGGCAGACACCATTAGCTAGGTGTCTAGCCATGCTCTGTGATGGTTCAATACATGTAACTGTACTACAGCCACAGTAAGGCAGACACCATTAGCTAGGTGTCTAGCCATGCTCTGACCAGCTGTGATGGTTCAATACATACATGTAACTGCACTACAGCCACAGTAAGGCAGACACCATTAGCTAGGTGTCTAGCCATACTCTGTGATGGTTCAATACATGTAACTGTACTACAGCCACAGTAAGGCAGACACCATTAGCTAGGTGTCTAGCCATACTCTGTGATGGTTCAATACATGTAACTGTACTACAGCCACAGTAAGGCAGACACCATTAGCTAGGTGTCTAGCCATGCTCTCACCAGCTGTGATGGTTCAATACATACATGTAACTGCACTACAGCCACAATAAGGCAGACACCATTAGCTAGGTTTCTAGCCATACTCTGTGATGGTTCAATACATGTAACTGCACTCCAGCCACAGTAAGGCAGACACCATTAGCTAGGTGTCTAGCCATGCTCTCACCAGCTGTGATGGTTCAATACATACATGTAACTGTACTACAGCCACAGTAAGGCAGACACCATTAGCTAGGTGTCTAGCCATGCTCTCACCAGCTGTGATGGTTCAATACATACATGTAACTGCACTCCAGCCACAGTAAGGCAGACACCATTAGCTAGGTGTCTAGCCATGCTCTGACCAGCTGTGATGGTTCAATACATACATGTAACTGTACTACAGCCACAGTAAGGCAGACACCATTAGCTAGGTGTCTAGCCATACTCTGTGATGGTTCAATACATGTAACTGTACTACAGCCACAGTAAGGCAGACACCATTAGCTAGGTGTCTAGCCATGCTCTCACCAGCTGTGATGGTTCAATACATACATGTAACTGCACTCCAGCCACAGTAAGGCAGACACCATTAGCTAGGTGTCTAGCCATGCTCTGACCAGCTGTGATGGTTCAATACATGGATCAGACTCAAGCTCAGTCTCATCCTGCAGACCGTTTTCTGTGCAGTTTTACAGCTTAACAGACGTCGTGTAGCGCATATGGACAAGTCTGCGTGTGGCAGTAGTTCATATTGAAACTGAAACCATCATATCAAGTGTGGACTATAGCACATGAATCAGAAATATTTAAGTGAAACCTTAAAACAATATGAACCTATGTTTTGCTGCTGTCATAATTCTAAGATGTTGCACGATCTGCAAAGAGAAACGCCAAAATCAGCATACAAGTGCTGTAAGTTGAGTTATGATAGTTGTATTCTGTGCCATTTTCTCTGTACTTTAGTTGTAAGTCAACATACGACAGTTTTACTTCCAGATTTTATAAAAGAAATCAATGCCCTTTCAATATTTTGTGAAAACTGCAATTCTCGCAAAAAAATATACATTTAGTGATTTATCAATGGATAATAATGCCCCCGTGGAAAATGCTGATGCATTTTCAGTAAAAATGTCTGAAATAATAAGTTTTTCCATCTCCTGTAAAATTGCATTTTTCGAGTTACGACAGTAGTATTTCCGGGTGGCAAATGCACTCTTTGAGGATCCTCACTAGGCTACAACAGTACCTGTAGTTTTGTACCTTCCCTTTGACTCCTATGCTATGAATTCTCTGTTTTGGAAAAGGCAATAGCATCATCTTAATAGCCTACAGGGGTAAGCACAAATACTGAAGTATAAACAGGAGTTCGTCTTTCATGACAAAGCAGGATCCTATGCAATCTTCTCTCTCTCCACTACAATATCATAAAGCTAACTGACACACCTCCCAATGCAGTCTTCTATATCATACTCTGCCTTCACAAACCTGTTACGTGCCTCCAACTAGCACAGGCTACTCATCTGCAAGGGGGAGTAATTCTAGGGTCGAGCCTGCAACAAGAAACTGAAGAATTGAAAGCATTTACCTCAAGCAGCACTGCTGCACAACATCAATATGTGACGCTCCACCAGGAAATGAGTCGCTTAGCACATTACAAAATTTTGCGCTCAGAGCCATTAAAGGCAGGTGAGGGTCAAGTTGTCAATTTTGATTGATTATTAAACTATATCCATTATTCTACCTTGTACTGAAATATCAAGGCATAATTGTTATTCCTTTTGCTTTTAAATGTGTTTTGAAAATACCCAAGCCCTCATTCCGACAACCTGGTACTACAATTAACTTGCCTGTTTCTCATTTTGTTTCATCCTGCAGTCTATCATTTCAATTTGAAATAAATTTGCACAGAATTGTCCGATTTTAAATCTTTTTCAAAATTTTTTTTTTTATTGAACAGCCTTTTTATTGCAGATTAATTAAGGTGAGACACGGATCCAAAAGTGGCCAAAATCATGTTTTTTTAGAATTGAAAATTGCTGGATACAATTATGGAGATTTCCCTGTGTCATATTAAAGAATTCAGATCATAACATGCATCTGTAGAAACAGGTTACTCTTACTTGTTATGGATAAAAAGGTTTATGAGTTTGAAATATTGAGTTTTGGTGCCATATTGGATTGTTTCCATGGCAACAACACAAAAAACTGAGTAATTCTTTGATTTTTATGCTTTACAAGTGATACCCTTTCAATATGTGGTATATAACTTTTAACATGGTCTTGTAAACAAAATTTCATCAGTTTCGACCCCAGTGTCCCACCTTAACTTGTCAGTAACTATCCTTATGTGGTGGAGCGTCACATATGTCCATCATCATAATCCCATCTCTAAATATCATCATATCCATCAATATCATTATTCTAAACACAAACATTCACTCACACATTCATACTAGCTTCCAGGGTGTACTATGAGGCCCACTACTACTTACTCTAAACTTTTAAACTTCTAAAATTTTGCCATCAAAACAATCCAGTCCAAAATGTAGCTACTCTAATCTACCTAGTGCATAAAGTGTTGATAATCCAAAAGGGAAAGAAACCGATGTGGTGTTGCTGCTGTAAAACTGATCACAAGAAAATGTCCTTTTCCAGTTTGACTTTAAATCATCCTATACTTTTCATATCACCAAAGTAAGAATGCAGCTTCAAACTATCTGTGCTCATTGACATTTTGTTCCATGCATAGATCCACTTTGGTGCCCAGTCTGATTTTGCAGACTTCAGTACTAAGGAATGGGGGAGTATTACAGCAGCAGCAACACACCGGTTTTCTTTCCGGTCGAGTCTTCCATGTAATTTTGATTTCAATTTAACATTAACTAAGCTGTGGCAGGCAAAACCAAACAATAGGAGAAGAGCAACTCAGGTCATGAAAAAAAGAATGATATCAAAAACTTAAGAATAACACAAACTGAAGAAAACTATGAAATGAGACAATAGCAAAATAACATACAAAGAAAACAAAAGGAAGGAGAAAGTGACTGGAAATAAAAGCATGTAAATCAGAAATGAGAACAAAAAGTAAGCTAAGAAGAAAATAAGGAGAGAACAAAACAGACTGAAAATAAACAAAAAGAAAATGAAACCAAAGAAAACTGAACCAAAAAGCAGCAGCAGCAGCAGACCAGAACACCAGCCTGGCCCTCCAGCACCTGTCTGACATCATCTTCATAGTCATTAGCGCATCATCTTCATCATTATCATCATGATCACATCATCATCCCCACTGCCACAAGGGCAGAAACAGTCAGTCAGTCAGTCAGTCAGTCAGCAGCCACAGCCAAGTAGCCACACCCCTTTTCTCGATTCAGGGCCATCTGTTCTGTAAGGTGAACACACTGTGCCCTACAGCCTGTGACATGGCTGTGCTTTAATACACTATGCCTTACACCTTTCACATTCCTGTGCTGTAACCAACTGTCCTCAGCTACATCATAACCCACGAAGGGGGGAGCAGAGTAGCGTAGTGGTAAGAGCACTAAGGTGAACACACTGTGCCCTACAGGCCCGTGATATGGCTGTGCTTTAATACACTATGCCTTACACATTTCACATTCCTGTGCTTAACCAACTGTCCTCTGCTACATTATAACCCACGAAGGGGGGAGCAGAGTAGCGTAGTGGTAAGAGCACTGAGCTGGCAATGTACAGCCTGGGTTTGAACCCCTATCTAGCTGCTGCCCCTTGGGTGATGTTTTACCCTGGAGTTATCAGTATCAACCACCTAGGTGCCCACAGGGTGATGTTTAACCCTGGAGTTATCAGTATCAACCACCTAGTGCCCACAGGGTGATGTTTAACCCTGGAGTTATCAGTATCAACCACCTAGGTGCTGCCCATTGGGTGATGTTTCAACCCTGCAGTTATCAGTATCAACCACCTAGCTGTCCACAGGGTGATGTTTCCCCCTGGAGTTATCAGTATCAACTCCCTTCCCCCCAAATCCTTTGAATGAGACTATAAACTGAGGCCCCATATGCAAACACATGCATGACATCTTGCACACATGTTAACACTTGTTCTGCATTTGGGAACAGTCAGCCACTGCATACCAGTAAGAATGGATGAAACCATTTTCAGAACGTATGCACACTGTGTCATGATTACATCCACCTCACAGTCAGAGAGCAGCTACCTTAACCCTCTTGCATTCAGATTCTCTGAACACAAACTGCCTCTAGATTTTGCATTCCATCACAAAATCAGGTCAGGCACACATGCTCCGGCCTTTTCCTCCTCATAAGTACACACCAGCAGCTATAATACTTCCAGACACTCTACAGGGTTTCTCCTTTGGCCTGATAGAGCTTTGACATGTGGTAGCAATTAGTGATGGTCACAGTGTGATGGAAATCTACTGTGTGTAAATCCCAGCAAATCCCAGTTCAGGACTTTGGGGAGTAATTATTCAATCCTGGCAAATCCTGGATCAGGCCTAAGAGGTAGGTATGATGAAACTACTGGGTCCGTAAACCCCAGCCAAAAACAGTCAGTATGCCAAATCTCACCATCGGTAACCTCAGAGTTAGCCAAAACATCAGTATGCCAAATCTCACCATCAGTAAACCTCAGAGCTCTAGCCAAAAAACAGTTCTGTAATTGCCAAATCTCACAATCCGTGCAAACCCCCACAGCTCTAGCCAAAAACAGTCAGTAATGCCAAACTCTCATCCATCGGTAAACCTCACAGCTCTAGCCAAAAACAGTCAGTATGCCAAATCTCACCATCGGTAAAACCTCAGAACAGTCACAAATCTCCCTTCCCCCAGAACCCTTTGAATGAGACTATAAACTGAGGCCCCATTATTGCAAGACAACAACACATGCATGACATCTTGCACACATGTTAACACTTGTTCTGCATTTGGGAACAGTCAGCCACTGCATACCAGTAAGAATGGATGAAACCATTTTTAGAACGTATGCACACTGTGTCATGATTACATCCACCTCACAGTCAGAGAGCAGCTACCTTAACCCTCTTGCATTCAGATTCTCTGACACAAACTGCCTCTAGATTTTCGCATTCCATCACAAAATCAGGTCAGGCACACATGCTCTCTGGCCTTTTCCTCCTCTAAGTACAACCAGCAGCTATAATTACTTCCAGACACTCAACAGGGTTTCTCCTTTTAGCCTGATAGAGCTTTGACATGTGGTAGCAATTAGTGATGGTCACAGTGTGATGGAAATCTACTGTGTGTAAATCCCAGCAAATCCCAGTTCGGGACTTAGGGGGGGTAATTATTCAATCCCAGCAAATCCCGGATTGGGACTAAGTGGGTTAATGGTTGGCAAAAACAGTCAGTATGCAATATATCACCATCGGTAAACCTCACAGCTCTAGCCAAAAACAGTCAGTATGCCAAACCCTCACCATCGGTAGAAACCTAAACTCAAGCTCTAGCCAAAAACAGTCTAGTATCCAACCATCTCACCATCGGTGTAAACCTCAGAGCTCTAGCCAAAAACAGTCAGTATGCCAAATCTCACCATCGGTAAACCTCAGAGCTCTAGCCAAAAACAGTCAGTATGCCAAATCTCACCATCGGTAAACCTCACAGCTCTAGCCCAGGAACAAAACCACCACCAACAAATCCTTTCACCTGCACATTAGTGCAGAAAATCAGCTAACAGTTGGTTGGTTTTCCTTCATTTTACAATCTTTCCGCTGAACCCGACACTGGACAGGAAAAGGGAGGGAGAGGGAAAAGTCTGTGTCTGAGTGACTGTCTAGGAGTTGGGTGAGGGAGGCACAAGCAGGAGTGAATCAATCATGGAGTGTCAATGACAGTCAACAACAACAGTAATAACATGTACTGAGCATGAACTAAAACCTGAAAGATAAACACACTAAGATTTTAAGACCTACAACAGAAGAAACACAAGAGCATTAAGTGAAAGCTGAAAAAGAAACACATGAGCATGAGGTGACACATGAGCATGAGGACATGAGCATGAGGTGACGCATGAGGTGACACATCATGAGTGACATAGCATGAGATGACCATGAGCATGAGATGACACATGAGCATGAGGTGACACATAGGCACGAGGTGACACGTGAGCATGAGGTGACGCATGAGGTGACACATGAGCATGAGGTGACACATGAGCATGAGGTGACACATGAGCATGAGGTGACACATGAGCATGAGGTGACACATGAGCATGAGGTGACACATGAGCATTAGGTGACACAGGAGCATTAGGTGACACATGAGCATGAGGTGACTCCACACAGTGGACACACTGTGCACAGCAGAGTATAGCTGTATACGCGTTAAGGCTTTTCCAAAGTCTTGTTTTGTGCAGCATGATTTCACAATATCAGAGCGAGAAGAGTAATCACCACTGGGAGGGGATGGAGGAATGAAGGAATGAATGAAGGAAGGAAGTGGGGTCTTTTTTTTCCATTCCTCAGCTAAAGCTCAAAGCTTCACCGAAAAGGTGGCCGCATTCGGACTTCGGGGATGCATGCTGGGTAGATTAATGTTTCCCTAACCCACTGACTGCAGACAGGAATGAGGGGATTTTTCACTGTATGCATATTTGATCTTCTGATGTGTACACACCAAGGGAATTCAGGCACTGGCAGGTCTGCACTTGAAGCTGATCTGGGCAATCATAAAAAATCCCCACCCTTAATTCACCAGACGCTGCTGAGATTTGAACCCATGACTTCATGGACCAATGGGATTAAGTCGATCGATCTTAACCACTCGGCTATAGCGTCTGTCACCGAGTGGTGAAGACCGACTTTAATCCCATGGTCCATAGTGCGGGTTTGAATCTTGCAGGCAGCATCGGGTGAGTTAAGTGTGGGGATTTCAAATCTCCCATGTCAAACTTCAAGTGCAGGCCTGCCAGTGCCTTCATTTCTTTGGTGTATATCACATGCAAATCAGCCGCGCCCGTAAGTCTAGTGTTAGGGAGTTGGACACGTAATCTAAAGGTTGTGGTTCGAATCCCAGCTTTGGCCTTTGGGTTGGCCTGGAACAGGCAACTTTACGCTATTTCTCACCCCACCCACGTGTAAAGAGAAGTGTAACCAACCGGTTTTGGGGCGTTAAACCAGCGATAGACTGGCGATCCTATCCAGGGGGGAGTCTATGACTTCAGTCGCTTTACGCCACAGAACACCGGGATAGCACCGGCTGATGACCTCTTATGGCTCGGGGACAGACTTATACTTTTTATACAACACATGCAGAATATCTCAATATGCACGTGAAAGATCCTGTAATTCATGTCGACATTCAGTGGAATATGGAAACACGAACATACCCAGCATGCAACCTGTACAATAGAATGAGCTGCTCTGATGTGGGCCTGTGTGGGTTGAGGCCAGCAGGCAGACCTCCTACACTGTAATCCACTCCCAGAGGACCACCGTCCGCTATAGCAGATCAGTGTAAAGCAACGGTTTTGGACAACTGACCGCAACAGCTGATTTGCTGTTTGCAGATTTTTCATGTGGCGGCCTCATGATACTATGACTAGTGCAGCTTAGCACAGCTTTGTGGGCCTGTCCAAGGAGGAATGCAGAGCATTGCCAGGTGACTACGTGTGTTCCGAACTCTTTTGTTCGCGGTTGCAGAGAGTAGCTGACATTGGAGTAGCAACACAAGAGTGCAAAATGAGGATAATTGTCTTCATGCTAGTCAAAGCTCCAATACTAAAGCCAGAGCTTCAATCTCTTGATATCTAATAACCCAGCATGGTATTCATACCTTCATCACATTTCATTTTCTATGTGTTTTGCATTTTTTATAGTTATTTTTTTACCAAC
This sequence comes from Stramonita haemastoma, assembly GCA_030674155.1. Lineage (NCBI taxonomy): Eukaryota > Metazoa > Mollusca > Gastropoda > Neogastropoda > Muricidae > Stramonita > Stramonita haemastoma. The sequence continues at coordinate 12,242 of JASPKP010006139.1, forward strand.
CATTACAAACGGGCCATTGGTAGGGAAAAGCAAGGGAGATAACTGGCCATCCCGAGTGAGTTAACACAGGATAAGACAGGCACTACCTCCCCATAACATCAGTGTTGACTCCACTCTCCCCATAAGTCCTTCGGATGAGACTTAAAATCGAGGCCCCATGTGCGAATGCAGGCAGAACATCTTGCATACAAATTTAATCCTGTTCCACTTTTCATGAGTAGGCCATCGTGTGCTGGTGGGAACAGATGACATTTACAAAAAATGCATACACATGGGGACTGGATGTAAAACAGCATGTTATTCTAGTTACCTATACTACTTATGTTATGCTAGTTATGTTATAGAATTTATGTTACAATGATAACTCATACACACACACGCGCACGTGCAGACACACACATATATTTACTCTCACCCCCGTGCGCCCTCAGACAAGACAGACAGACAGACAGACAGACAGACAGACAGACAGACAGACAGACAGACACACACACACACACACACACACACACACACACACACACACTCACACACACACAAACACACACACACATACACACACACATACTCACACTTCCGATATCACTGTTCTGTGGAAGGACGTTAAACTGAAGAACTAACAAAAACAGCACAAGAGTGCTTATTCCATTATCTTTCATCTTGCGCACACGTTAAATCCTGTTCCGCTTTTCGTAAGAGTAGGCCATCGTGTGCCGGTGGGAACAGATGACAATATTTACAAAAACTGCATACACACGGGGACCGGATGAAAAAAAGCACATGATTGCTTGTTCTGTTATCCTCGATATAAAAGAATAAATAAATAAATAAATAAATAACACTTCCGATATCACTGTTCTGTGGAAGGACGTTAAACTGAAGAACTAACAAAAACAGCACAAGAGTGCTTATTCCATCATCTTTGACATAAATGAATAAATAATTAAATAAATTAATTAATTAATTAAATAACTGCCACATGGTCTCATCAGCAGTATCAGCCAAAACAGTAGCAGCACATTCTTCATTCCAATAGCACTGTCACACTTGACTCATGCTATATAGCTCTGTGATTCACATTCTTCATTCCAATAGCACTGTCACACTTGACTCATGCTATATAGCTCTGTGATTCACATTCTTCATTCCAATAGCACTGTCACACTTGACTCATGCTATATAGCTCTGTGATTCACATTCTTCATTCCCAAAGCACTGTCACACTTGACTCATGCTATATAGCTCTGTGATTCACATTCTTCATTCCAATAGCACTGTCACACTTGACTCATGCTATATAGCTCTGTGATTCACATTCTTCATTCCAATAGCACTGTCACACTTGACTCATGCTATATAGCTCTGTGATTCACATTCTTCATTCCAATAGCACTGTCACACTTGACTCATGCTATATAGCTCTGTGATTCACATTCTTCATTCCAATAGCACTGTCACACTTGACTCATGCTATATAGCTCTGTGATTCACATTCTTCATTCCAATAGCACTGTCACACTTGACTCATGCTATATAGCTCTGTGATTCACATTCTTCGTTCCAATAGCACTGTCACACTTGACTCATGCTATATAGCTCTGTGATTCACATTCTTCATTCCAAAAGCACTGTCACACTTGACTCATGCTATATAGCTCTGTGATTCACATTCTTCATTCCAAAAGCACTGTCACACTTGACTCATGCTATATAGCTCTGTGATTCACATTCTTCATTCCAAAAGCACTGTCACACTTGACTCATGCTATATAGCTCTGTGATTAAGATGGTTCCACTTTAATCCCATGGGTCCAAGAAATTGCGGGTTTGAATCTTGGTTCTCAGCTTGCAGAGTTGACATGATTAATCCTGACAAATAGCCTCACAGCACAACTGTGCACCTCTACAGCACAGACGTCTACCTAGCATGTCGCCTCTGGCGAGAACGCTCCCTCCGCTTTTTTTCCAGTGACCGGAAATATTCTGGGGTACGAAAATCTGTAGCTTCATACCTTTCCGTGGGCCTCCGGGTGCGCTCTGAGCGCCGAGTGGGCAGGAGGGCTGCCGGCCTCTGCCGGCGTTGTCCCCGGGGGCCCCGCGCTAACCCCCCGGGGTGGCCGGGGCGGGCCGGGCCCCATCAACAGGGGCCCGGGGCAGCAGGGCCCGGAAACAGAAGGGCCCCGGGGAGCAGAAGGGCCATCAAAAGGGCCCCGGGGGCAGAAAAGGGGCCCGCAAAAAAGGGCCCGGAGGGAGAAGGGCCACAACAGGGCCCGGAGCGAAGGGCCCCAACAGGCCCCGGAACCGAAGGGGCCCGCAACAGGGCCCCAAACGAAGGGCCCCAACAAAGGGGGCCCGGGGCCGAAGGGCCAGCAAAAAAGGGCCCGGGGCCAAAAGGGGCCCCAACAAAGGGGCCCCGGGGTCAAAGGGCCCCCCAAAAGGGCCCAGCAACAGGGGCCCGGGGGCGAAGGGCCATCAACAGGGCCCCAGCAGAAGGGCCA
>JASPKP010006140.1:0-14736 GCA_030674155.1 Stramonita haemastoma
CCCTCTTTGAAGTCAAGACAGGTGTAAGACAAGGATGTGTTATGTCAGCAGTTCTCTTCAATCTTGTCATTGATTGGGTCATGAGGAAGACAACAGAGGACACTCCAAGAGGGATCAGATGGAACCTCTTCTCAACTCTTGATGACTTGGACATTGCAGATGACCTGGCGCTACTGTCCCACACACACCAGCATATACAGGACAAGACCAGCAGACTTCAAACCTTCGGACGGCAGGTGGGGCTACGAATCAGCACCAAGAAGACAGAAACAATGACACTAAATGTTAAAACACCAACCCCTGTGAAAGCAAATGGAACAGATTTACGCCAGGCGGACAAATTCACTTATCTGGGCAGCATCATCAGACCTGAGGGCGGCACCAAAGAAGACATCCACAGCAGACTGGGAAAGGCCAGGAATATGTTTAGGGAGATGAACATCTGGAGATCTCTGCAGTAGGGTACCAACACCAAGCTGAAGTTGTACCAGAGCTGTGTTGTGTCTACACTCCTGTATGGATCAGAATGTTGGAGGATGACGGAGACGGATCTTGCCAAACTTAGATCCTTGCACACCACCTGCCTCCGGAGAATCCTTCGAATCTTTTGGCCAGAAAAGATTTCCAATGAAGATCTACTGAAGAAATGCAAACAAACTGACATGGGCACCATCATTAGCAACGAAGATGGAGATGGATTGGGCATATACTCTGGAGAGACACACACAATCTATTGCAAGAACAGCACTGCACTGGACCCCAGACGGCAAGAGAAAGAGAGGAAGACCAAGAACAACATGGAGGAGGAGGACAGTGGAATATGAGATGGAAGCCATGCAACACCCTTGGAGTTCATTGACCAGGCTGGCCCAGGATAGACAGGGGTGGAAAGTCTTTGTTGCTGCCCTACACACCACTGGGTGTAAAGGATGATGAATGATGATGATGATGATGATGATGATGATGATGATGATGATGATGATGATGATGATGACGATGAGACGATTGCCATTAGCATTGACAATACTGTTGGCAATGACATTCCTCCTTTCCCCCTGCACATACACGAACCATACTCATAACGAGCTCATACTCTTAAAGTAATGCTCCATACATTAACAACCCAACAGAACCAAGAATATGACAAATAAAATGAATTAAAAAAATAAAATAAAAATAAAAATAATAATAATAACGATACAATGATAATGATTATCACCCATCATCACTAAGAACAAAAACACAACAATAACAAACGAACAAACAAACAAAAAAAGTGATGAAAAGGACAGAGGGGGTGGGGGTGGGGGGTGGGGTTCAAGGATGAAGGTGAAAACAACAAATAGAAAAATGGTAATAAAGAACAATCATTCAAATAAATACCCCCCCCCCCCCCCTACATAATTATTACAGGGGACGGATAGCTTAGTGGTCAGAGCGCTTGCTTTCTCCCCAGCCAAGGTTAAGCTGCATCCAGCGTGGTTACCAGTTGTATAGGTGACTATTTGCACTCCTTGGCTTCAGTACAGTGCCCCCCAGTTCCCCCAGCTGTCAATGGGTACCTGCCCTCTTTAGGGTCAAGGAAGGTAAAGCAGCGAGGGAGAGGAGATGGGCGCTGCCCTCAATATGCTGGCCCCTAGAGAAGCTGAGGTCTCTGATGCCTGCTTTCCTACAACCACACAGGTTATGGAACACCTTTACCTTTTTTACCTTTACATAATACATATAACAAAAGCCCATAAGCAACTAAATCAACAATCCAGAACAATAACAATTAGAACAATGCTATTAAATCCCATCTCTATCTTTTATCTATCTATCTATTCTATCTATCTATCTATCTATCTATCTATCTATCTATCTATCTATCTATCTATCTATCCATCTATCATCTATTCTATCTATCTATCTATCTATCTATCTATCTATCTATCTATCTATCTATCTATCTATCTATCTATCTATCCTTTAGTCTGGGGACTGTAAGGGAACCCCTGAAGACTTGACAACCAGTTCCCTCCATTCCTCTCTCTGTTCTGTCTTTCTCATGATTTTGTTGAGTTCTAGGCCTTCTTCTTCTCATTGGTTTAATGTCGTTCACTACAAGGTGATTTAGACAATGGTATATTCACGTTAGCCTAAGGATGCACTGAAAAGGGGATGTGGGGAAAAGGTGAAAGGATAAAGAATGTAATGAAAGATGATAAGTTTATACAATTTCATTTATAGTAACTGACCTACTGGTGACTGGCAAATACTTTCTGCAACTGATACTAGGACATGCGAATCGTACAGGACACTTTGGATATTTCCAGATTTTTTTTTCTTAAATCTATCCCTTTGCTTTTATACGAGGCAATGAGCACAGGGCAATCATACAATATATGATGGACTGATATAATAGCAGAACAAGTGCAGAAAACATGTTTTGAATATTTAGTTTTCCAAGCATTTAGACGTAATTTATGAATTATAATTTCTATATTTCATGGGCAACATAAACGATTTAAGTGAAATCTAAAAAAACTTTGAATAAATAGAGTTTGCAAGAATTGAAATAATCTCAAATGAAGATAATTGTAGACCTATACTATTAATCATTATGTCACTTGTACATTCTGAAGCACCACGTTTTGCCAGAGAATCTGCCAATTCGTTCCAGTAAAGACCGCAATGTGATGGTACCCAGCAAAATTTTATCCCAATACCTTTAGAAACAAGAGAATGCACAAGGAACTTGATTTCAAAAATAACATCATTTCTCAGTTTAGAGTCCCAATGTTTCAAAGCCAGTAACACTGATTTTGAATCAACACAAAAAAACGACATTGTAAATCGCAAGAGAAATATTTGAAAGATAATTTAGTGCCATAAAAATTGCGAACAATTCAGAAGTGAATATTGTAAAACCTTTTCCAATACAAAAAGATCTTTTTACTTTTAAGTCGGGTATAACAAATGCAGCCCTGCACATGCCTGATTCTAATACAGATCTGTCCCTGTATACTTTCAAGTGGTTTAAATACTGACAATTTATATGATTTTGAACCTCAATTTTGAGGAGGTTTTGATTAGTGTCCTTTTTTGCTTCTGTGTAGTCAATATCAAAATTTGCATATTTATGTTCCCATGGTGGAATCTGGGGAACTACTGGTAAAACTGGGACGTTTGATATATCGATATTATTTTCCTTCATAAGGTCTTCAGTATAATTTCTTATGGGCTGCAGAAAAGAGATGTTCCTAGCTCTTTTTGGATAATCCTTTTGATTAATAAATATTTCATCGTGAACAGAATTTGAAATAGCAAGACTTTGAATGACATATTTAGAGACAGATAACATTCTTTGCTCAGAAAGTGGAAGTAAATGAGCTTCTGTATAAGTTTTTAGTGTACTGGCATGAATCGGCACTCCTAAGGCTATTTTGATTGCTTTGCTATCCACATTTTGCAGCTTTTTTAAGAGATAATTTGGAGCAGAAAAATACACTTCTTGACCAGAAATGAGTTTAGACCAAATTAAAGAAACAGCAAGGTGCATAAGTGTTTTTGTATCCTGACTCCACGGCTGAGCACTCACAATCTTTAAGAAGTTTAATCGTTTCCTGGCTTTCAAAATCAAGTTTTCAATATGCATTTTCCAGTTTAACTTGCTAGTTAAATGGACTCCCAAGAATTTGGCGTCTTGTTTGTATTGAAGTGTGGCCCCATCAAGTGTTAATGAAGGTAGTGTTTGGGGTTTTTTCCCATTGTTAAAAAGAACTAGACAAGTTTTTTCTCCAGATAACTCCAATCCATTTTCTTTCATGTAATTACTAAGATTATATAGCTCAACCTGGTAAATCTTTTGAACACATTTTATCACTCTACTTTTCGTATTCTTTTTAAGAGAAGTGTCGATCCACATGGAAATGTCATCTGCATATTGAACGCCTGTGGAAGATCATGAATTAAAATAGAGAATAATATTGGTGCCAGAATTGCTCCCTGTGGTATCCCCATATCAACAGATTTAAAATCTGAATATACACCATTCACTTTGGTACAGATTGATCTTTCAGACAGAAAATCCTTTAAGTATTGAAACATCATGCCACTAACGCCAATACTTTTCAATTTGTATAATAACCTTGTATGCCAAACCCTGTCGTATGCTTTCCTTACATAAATAAGTAGCTAGTGTACTCTTTCGTTTGGAAAACTGCTTTTTAATATCATGGGTTAACTTTACTAAGTGATCAGTTGTACATCTCCCTTTTCGATAACCAGCCTGGTTTATAGGAATTATATTGTTTTTTTCACAATAATGCCATAGACGTTTTTGAACTATTTTTTCAAGTACTTTTCCAACATGAGAAGTGAGGGCAATTGGTATGTAGCTGCTTAATGCTGATTGAGATTTGCCACTTTTAAGAACTGGGACTACAATCGACTGCTTCCAGACATTAGGAAGAGTGCCATTTATCCAACATTTTTGGAGAAATGAAAATAGTACTTTTTTTCAACTCTCGGGCAAATTAATTAACATTTGTTAAGACAAGCAATCAATACCAACTGCCGACCTGTTATTTCTAAAGGATTCAAGGACTTCAACAAATTCATTGTATTGAATTTCAGAATTCAGATAATGCAAATTATCTACTGGAGGTTCTGCCATGTTCAATAGTTCAGCTTCCTCTTGTCTTTTACGTGTAATATCAGGAGACAGTTCTGAAGTTAAACTACTTTCAGAAAACATTGTATTAAAGGCTTCTGCTTTTTCTGCTGTGCTTGGGAAACTATTGTTTTCTTACTTTATTGGATAAGCTGGTAAGTGAAATCCATTTTTCATTTTATTGATTTTCTTCCAAACCTTTTGCATATCTTTTGATTCTGATACTTCCTTTAGGCAAAATTCTGTCCAATATGTCTTTTTTGCTTTTGCAATTGTTTTCTTGCATAGCTGCTTAGCTCTTTTACTATTGATAAGATTTTCCTCAGTTTGTCTTTAAACCATATTTTGTATTTCTCTTTTTTTTTTATAATGGACTTCCTCTTCACAATCTTTTATCCACCATATATTGCCTTTATGCTTCCCACTGCATTGATTTTTACCTTTGGAATAGAGAACTCAGCAGCTGACGTAACAGCTTTCGTAAAAAGGCTGTAGAAAATATTTACGTCATCGTTTTCCACACTGTCTGTTCGCTGATATTGTCCACCCATCTCTTCCTTGGTCTGCCTCTTTTTGTTCCTCCTAGGATAGTACCTTGCAATATTGTTTTGGCAAGTCCCTTTGATCTTGTGACATATCCTACCATGTAAGTTTACACTTCTTTAGGTATGTTTAAAGGTTTTGGAAGGGCCCAACTGTTAGCTGGATTCTGTTATGCACGTCTTCGTTGCTTATGTGGTCTCTGTAGGAGATACCAAGGAGTCTGACACTTAAAATCTTCTCTTCAAATCTGCAGTCAGCGTCCTTGATTCACAGGCATACAGGAATATGGATATGACAAGTGAGTGCAGTAGTCTGATCTTGGACTTGAGTGAAATATTTTTATCTTTCCAGATGGTGTTCAGTTTTGACAGTGCTGTTATTGTATACATGTTCAATCCTGCATACTTCCACTGGCTTGGACCCTTGTCTGATACAACGGTTCCCAAGTACTTGAAGTTTTGAACTGTTTCCAGCTTCTGGTCATTGACCCTAATACCAGTGCTGATGCCCTTGGCATTATTGATCATTAGTTTGGTCTTCTCTGCACTGATTCCCATGTATGTTTTAGAGGCATTGTTCATGTGTTCTGTTTAAGCGGGCAAGCTCCTGTTCTTTCCTGCTTGAGTCCATCAATGCATCTGCGAAGTGCCACCAATGCTGATGATCCTCATTGTGTTCCGGATGTTATCAGCCATGATTCTCTCAAGGAAGATGTTGAAAAGATTGGTGAGAGTAGACTATCCCTGCTTACTCAGCTGTTTGTTCGAAACCACTCTCATGTTGCTGTTGTAGTAATGCACTGGTGGCCTATGTTGTACAGCCTCTTTGTAACTCTGATCAGGTCTGCATTGATGCTGTAAAATTCATGGTTTGCACACAAAGCTGCATGGCTTACCCCTGATACATTTTTAGTATCAGAATTAACATGGTAACATGTACATGTGATTGATATGCATAATGAACAATCGTTTGCCAATGGAAAGGGTTGATAATGCATCAAGTTTAACCATAGGATGGGAAGGAGTGGGTACCATGATTAGAAGAAAATGCTATCATGTGGAAACTGTTTTGTGAAGAATATTAGAGAAGAGTAGCTGGCCATTCATATTGGCAGCAGTGTCAAATTGTAGTTAGTGCTACGTCTAAATGCGTGACTAATTTGAATGGAAGCGCTTTGATTGTGTGCTCTACAAGATTGAGCTGTATATAAATCCCACATATTATTAATATTATAAACAAGGAGAGAGAGAGAGAGAGAGAGAGAGAGAGAGAGAGAGAGAGAGAGAGAGAGAGAGAGAGAGAGAGAGAGAGAGAGAGAGAGAGAGAAGGGGCAAGGCAAGGCAAGGCAAAGTCTTTTATTCGAGGATAATAGATAAGCACTGGTGTGCTTTTTTACATCCAATCGCCGCCTTTTTCAGGGATGCATCAAGTTGAAAAGATACTAAACAATAAAACTCTACGCAGTACCAAACAACACACAAGAATAAGGACACTATAATGATAAGGTAATAAAAATGCACTCGCTCAGAAGACAAAATCAGAAGTCACAATAAAGAGATTTTGATTATGGAAGAAAAGAAAAGTGTTAATAGGTAAAGAGCAAACAAGAGAAGAAGATGAAATAAACAACTGAAAACATCAATATACCACCATCTGTAATATGAATCATACATTTGGATAAAAGGGGGGGGGGGATTTAACTAATATCCTTACCGAAGGGGGGGGAGAGATACTACCAATAAAAATATAAATTAAATAAAATAAAATAAGTAAAAAAGAAGAAAAAAAAAGTTACATAAAACATCCTAGATGTTTCAAAAGAATAGGCAGAGAGAGAGAGAGGAGAGAGAGAGAGAGAGAGAGAGAGGAGAGAGAGAGAGAGAGAGAGAGAGAGAGAGAGAGAGAGAGAGAGAGAGAGAGAGAGAGGAAGGCAAGGCAAGGCAAGGCAAGGCAAGGCAAGGCAAGGAAGGAGAGAGAGAGAGAGAGAGGAGGAGAGAGAGAGAGAGAGAGAGAGAGAGAGGAGAGAGAGAGAGAGAGAGAGAGAGAGAGAGAGAGAGAGCACTAGCTAGTGTAACACATTTCTCTAATTCTTATATAGTCATAAAAATGAACATCTATTACAATCTAAGTATGATTTTAAGAGGAAAAAGAGAGAGAGAGAGAGAGAGAGAGAGAGAAGAGGAGAGAGAGAGAGAGAGAGAGAGAGAGAGAGAGAGAGAGAGAGAGAGAGAGGGGGGGGGGGGCGATGATCAATCTCTGTGAAATAGCCAATGTATTCACAAAAATGAATAACTACACAGTATAATTGAAGACACATACTAACTAAACTTAAAACATTGAGATATTAAAACAACATTTATCAAACTCTGTAATAGTCAACTTTCAGAATAAAATTGAAAACATGAAATATGAATACAGCCTTCATTAAGTTAGAAAGGGAGAGATAGACAGACAGACAGGCAGGCAGAGAGAGAGAGAGAGAGAGAGAGAGAGAGAGAGAGAGAGAGAGAGAGAGAGGAGAGAGAGAGAGAGAGAGAGAGAGAGAGGGATATGGTGATATATATATATATATTGGATATATATATCCAACTCATCCTGTTATATATATCCAACAGGATGAGTCTGGTTCAGTATTTTTGATGCATCAAGTGAAATTGAAGGTGAACTTTGAAGGTTGTCAATGATTGGTGCTGTTTAGTTGAATCGGGAAGGGAGTTCCACAGCACAGGGCCTGAGTATAGTAAACTAGACTTGAACAAGTCTATTCTTGGGATTGGGACACTTGGCTTTTCAGTATTTCTGGAATGATTCATTGGGAACTTATCTTTTAAGGATGTGGGAACAGCTCCTGCCATTATTTTAAACATCATCATGCCTTTGTCATATTTCAGTCTTTGTTGGTGGGGGGAGAATACCTAACTGAGTGTAATGCACTACAATTAAGGTTGTTTTCTTCAGAAGGATAAGTTTGAGAGCACGTTTATATAGGCTTAATAACGGTTTCATAGTGTTTGCACTGGCAGAATCCCAGAGGGTTGAAGCATAGTCTATTGAGGATTGTATGTAAGCTTGAAAAAATAATTTTTTTAAATGGTAGTCTAGGAAATGTTTAATTTTAGTCAACTGGTATACTCTTTGGGACAAGTATTTGCATAGATGAGATTGTGGTAGAACCAGCTGAGGTTTTCATCGATTGTTATTCCTAGAACTTTGTGATGAGAGGTTTGTTCGATTGCTTCTTTTCTTATGTGGATTGGAAACTGTTTTGGGGGTAAATTTTGTCGCTTTTGTCTGGTGGTGATCAGCATGCATTTTGTTTTTTGGGGGTGAATAGACATTTGGTTCAGTTCTGTCCATTTGACAAGATCATTACAGCTTTGTTGTAATATGGTTGCAAGAGAGTCAATGTCGTTATGGTTCGTATGTATGGTTGTGTCATCAGCAAATAGTTCACATTTGGATTTTATATGTAGAGGAAGGTCATTTATGTATAAGGAAAAGAGGATTGGTCCTAGTATTGATCCCTGTGGTATTCCATAAAGAATGGGTTTTAGATTGGATGTGGATGTAGTTGTTGAGACACACTGTTGTCTGTTTTTAAGATAAGAAGCAAGTAGTTCTAGACTATTTGACGATATATTGTACAGGTCTAGCTTTCTGATGAGAAGTGTGTGGTCAATTGTATCAAATGCTTTTTTGAAATCTACAAATAATACTCCACAAAATCTGTTTTCATTAATGTTTGATAGCCAATTGTCTATGAGACTAGTCAGTGCAGTATGACACAAGTGATTTTGTCTGAATCCTGACTGATTAGGGTGGAGTAGGTTGTTAGTGTCTACATGACTGATTAAGTGTTTATTTATGTTTTTCCAGGGGTTTTGAAAGGAGGGATATAATGGAGATTGGCCTATAGTTTGAAGGATCTGAAGTGTCACCAGATTTGTAGATGGAGATCACTTTAGCAGTTTTGAAGGCATTGGGGAAATAGTTATTTTCAAGACATTGGTTTATATATATATATATATATTACTATATATATTATATATATATATATATATATATATATATATATATATATGTGTGTGTGTGTGTGTGTGTGTTAGAGTCTCAGAGATAACTGGAGCTGACAGTTTTAGAATTCTGCTGTCTATTCCATCAAGACCTCTTGTCCTGGATTGTGTGAGGTGAATCAGATAACTATAGACCTCAAAAATAGAAATAAATGGTATGTGGAGTTTTGAAGGAATATGCTTTTCTTGGCAGTAGTGTTTCAGTGTGTTTAGGTTTTTGGATTTTGAATCATCATTGCTAACAACGTTAGTAGAAACGTTTATGAAGTGATTGTTGAGTTGTTCAGCAGTAACATCTTTGATTACATTTGATTTGGAAGATGATTGTTTGTTCGTTATTTGATTTATGGCCTTCCAAATAATTTTTGAGTTTTGTTTTGAAGATAGTAAATCTTGGAAATATTTCTTTTTTTCTCGACGTTTCTGTGAGTTTATGGCGTTTCGTAATCTTTATGACTCTTTGTGATATTTATGTTTTTTAAGAGATCTCTAAGATAGCATGCCTCTTCTAGTTCTTTTGTAAGCCAAGGCGGTTTGGGGGCATGTTTGACCCTTCTGGTTTTAAGTGGAGCATGTTTATTGTAAATTTCAGTGAAAGTTTTTATCCAAAAATCGATAGCCAAGTCTGGATCAGTAATGTTGAATGTTTCTGAGAGCATAGAGTTACTTAGTTTGAGAAGGAAAAGCTGTTCATTGAATTTTGCAAAAGAACGATATGTTAAGGTTTTATGGCCAGGTTTGGGAATTTTTGTTCTTTTTTTGACCAAGTAGTACAGACAGGGTAGTGATCGCTACAGTTATAGACAGGGACACATGTTTCTATGACGTTTTTAGAATTTGATATGTAGATGTGGTCAATTATTGTGCTTGAATTTGGCGTAACTCTCGTGGGTAAACTAACAAGTTGGTGAAGGTTGAGTGAATTAGTAATTTGCGTCCATGCATTATTTACTTTTGTTACATCGATATTAAAATCACCTAGGAGTATCACTTCCCTGGATTCTAATAGGACTATGTTCATCATTGCATCAAACTTGTCTATCCAATTTTTTCTTTCTGCTGGATTCCTATAGCAGAATCCCACTGCCATAGGTGGTGAACCTTTCATGGAGACTTCAAGCCAGACAGATTCTACATCATAATGTTCTAGATGGATGAGACGCTTGAAGGTTATAGATTCACTAATGTATATGAGGATTCCTGTTTCTTTTTGCTTTTGTGGATCCTTTCGTATGATTTTATATCCTGGGATATATAAATCACTGTCTCCTATTTGTTTCGAAAGACTTGATTCAGACAGCCCTAGTATGTGAAATGGTTTGCCATGGTTTCTAATAAGTGTTGATATGTCTTCAATTTTATTAACTGCGTGATTTATATTTCATTGGCAAATTAAAGAGAGAGAGAGAGAGGAGAGAGAGAGAGAGAGGAGAGGAGAGAGAGGAGAAGAGAGAGAGAGAGAGAAGAGAGAGGGGAGAGAGAGAACTCGAATGATTTATTCACAAAAAGGCCATTGGCCCATACATGAAGGGGGTTGCCAAACTGCTTAGTATTTTGGTGTGGAATAAAAGATAACAGCAATGACAATAGCAGAATTGTATAGCAACAAAATCAGTAGCAAAAAAATATGACAGGATAATGAAGTATCTTTTATTCTAAAGGCTTTACACAAATACAGAGTGAGGCTGTGCACAACCTCAGGCTGACTTGACACCATGAGTAAACAGAGTCTAAATGAATTAGGCTGCATTCTATATTTCACAGGGATGTAACTCTGCCTAACATCCTCTAACACTAGACAGAATAACACAAAATGCACTTCATCTTCAGATGCTTGCTTACATAACAGGCATAGTAACCTGAGGTCATCAACATCATATCCTCTGTATCTGAATTTATGAACATTGATATCTGATACACCAAGTCTAAACTTAGTCATAATTGTTTTCAAATGTATGTCCATATCAAGCTTTAAATAAGGTTTGATATCATGTGTACTTATAAATTGTCTATACATTTGATATCTTTCACTGGTTTGTATATGATCATTCCATTGCTGCCATCAGCAGTCAATCAGTCTTTGCCTGAAAGCGTTTATAAATTCTGTACAATTTCAAACACCTTGGTTGAGCCAAACAAATCCAAAACAGAGTTCACATAAACAGGTGCGTATTTGTGTAGACCAATTGTTTTTTTCCTTTCACATCTAGATAATAGGGCATCTTATAAGATTTAAAAGGTAGCCTGTTCTCATCCATATGTAGAATCTTAATCCAGAATCTAATACATCTTACAGCAGCATTAACAGAGAGAGGATACCTATTAGTTTCACTGCACACAAGATCATTGGGCATTTGTCTATCTAAGCCTAAAAACTGCTTTAAAGCAAAGAGGTGCACTGATTCACAATGGGTTACAGCTGCATCCAAACCCCAAATTTTTGCACCATATAGCACCATGGGTTGTATTTGGGCATCAAATATCTTAATGAACAGGTCAAAAGAGTTATTATTCAATATTCGCAATTTTCTCAAAACCAATAACAAGCTTCATTTACCTCGACTTGTCAGATCTTTACATGCAGTTGTGAAACTAAGCGTTGTAGAAAAACAGATTCCTAAGTATTTATATACATTAATCACAGGCATGGCTTTTCCATTGTACAACCATTTTTCATGAGCAGCTAAATGACCACCTTCCCTAAATACAACGATATTGCTCTTATTCAGGTTAACCTTAAGATCAAGTGTCGATGCAGCACTGCTCAAGCTATTTAACTGCTTTTGTAAGCCAACAACTGTTTCAGATAGCAGGATAACATCACCAGCAAGTAGAAGATTAACAATTCTGTGACATCTTGGGAGAAAGTGGCACCATGTTTACTATTTTTTGATGACTTCTCTGGCTAACTCATTAATGAAAACAGAAAACAATAAAGGGCTACATACATTGCCCTGTTTAACACCAGTGGTACAGTATATTATGTCAGTCAGTTTAGTACCACATCTTATTCTGCTTCTGACATTCTGATACATGGCTCTCAAACAACGTAATAGTTTACCTGTCACACCTTTCTGGAGAATAGGCCACAAAAAGTTTCTATTAACAGAATCAAATGCCTTTTCAAAGTCAATAAATGCTACATAGAGTTTACCTATGAGTAAACTGTTTCTGAACAAATGCAAGCAGAGTAATTATATGATCTATAGTGGAATATCCTCTCTTAAAACCAGCTTGGTGTTCACCTGTAATCTAATTTTTCATAATCCATTCTTGTAATCTATTATTAATGATAGTACCATACAACTTACTACTTATGTCACTAAGAGATATTCCCCTGTAGTTATTAGGGTTATCAACATCACCCTTTTTGTGTAATGTTAGGATTATAGATTCAGTCCAATTATCTGGGAAAAGGCCATCATCAAAGATTTTGTTGAATAATTTTAGAAGGAAAAGCACAACATGTTCACCTCCATTTTTCAGCAATTCTCCAATGATTTGATCAGGACCTGCTGCTTCATCATTCTTTAGTTTTCTAAGTGCCCAATATATTTCACCTTTAGATATTGGATGAGAGAGAGAGAGAGAGAGAGAGAGGAGAGAGAGAGAGAGAGAGAGAGAGAGAGAGAGGAGAGAGAGAGAGAGAGAGAGAGAGAGAACACTGAAACACAAAACACTGACAAGTTTTATTGTACATGGGCCTTAGGCCACTATACAAAACATGTTTGAGGCAGGGGGAAGGTAAACATCATAGGGAAAAACGTTTCCATCCATTCCACAATTCCAATTTGCAAGCACACAAGGTCACACCCAATGCCCTCCAGCTATCATCAGCCCCATCATCATTATCATGTACACAATCACTGCCATCAGCATCTCCACTATCCACATCTGTAGCCGCAGCAAGCACCTCAACATCACCAACATTACTTTCATCCTCTACGTCATCATCATCAAAATCATTCTCTTCATCATCTGCACTATCATCATCTTCTTCAACCTATATAATTATCATCGTCATGATCATCATCTTCAGTGTCTACATAATAGTCACGATCATCATCCTCGTCTTCTTCATCACTGTTTCCATCATCATCTTTAACTTCTTCATCATAGTCACCGTTACCACTATCACTTTCAACACCTACACCATCATTACCATCATCACCTTAAGTAACCACATCATCATAACTATTATCACCATTAGAGATCACATCATCATTGCCATCATCATTATTAGTATTCATATCATCATAACCATCAGTACCTCCTTCATTGGTTCTACCATCTACATCATCATTCATAATCATCACCCACCACAATTACATCACTATCACCATAATCTTCAGCATTTACATCACCGTCACCATCATCTTCAGTATTTACATCACCATCATCTTCAGCATTTACATCACCATCACCATCTCTTCAGCATTTACATCACCATCAACATCATCAAAAAATGGTAATAATAATAACGATACAATGATAATGATTATCACCCATCATCACTAAGAGCAAGAACACAACAATAAGAAACGAACAAACAAACAAAACAGCAATGAAAAGGACAGGGGGGGGGGGGGGGGGGGGTGTTTATCAAGGATGAAAGGGGAAAACACAAATAGAAAAATGGTAACAAAGAACAATTATTCAAATAAATACCCCACCCCCTATATATTACAGGGGACCGGATAGCTCAGTGGTCAGAGCACTTGCTTTCTCCCCAGCCAAGGTTAAGCAGCATCCAGCGTGGTTACCAGTTGGATGGGTGACTGTTTGGGCACCTTGGCTACAGTACAGTTCCCCCAGTTCCCCCAGCTGTCAATGGGTACCTGCCCTCTTTAGGATTAGGGTAGGTAAATCAGCGAGGGAGAGGAGATGGGCGCCGCTCTCAATATGCTGGCCCCTAGAGAAGCTGAGGTCTCTGATGCCTGCCTCGCTCCCCTATGACCACAAAGGTTATGGAACACCTTTACCTTTTTTACCTTTACATAATATATATAACAAAAGCCCATAACCAACTAAATCAACGATCTAGAACAATAACAATCAGAACAGTGCTATTAAATCCCATCACTATCTATCTATCTATCTATCTATCTATCTATCTATCTATCTATCTATCTATCTATCTATCTATCTATCTATCTATCTATCTATCTATCTATCTATCTATCTATCTATCTGTCTGTCTGTCTGTCTGTCTGTCTGTCTGTCTATCTATCTATCTATCTATCTATCTATCTATCTATCTATCTATCCTTAGTCTGGCAACCGTGAGGGAGAGGGAAACCCTAAAGAGCTTGCACAATCAGTTCCCTCCATTTCCTCTCTCTGTTCTGCCTTTCTCAGGATTTTGTTGGAATTCTAGGCCTGTCATTCGCTGATGATGTCCTCCCATCTCCTTCCTACTGTCTGCTTCTTTTTCTTCTTCTACGACAGTAGGCTTGCAGTATTGTT
>JASPKP010006141.1:0-14735 GCA_030674155.1 Stramonita haemastoma
CCCCCCCTCCCCCCCCCCACCCAATCTTTTCTTCCCTTCTTTTCACATTTTCTTTTTCTCCCTTCCCCCCTCCTCCTCCTTCCTCTACCCCCCCCCCTCCCCATCTCGCCTTCTTGTTCAAAAAATTTTTCTTTCTTCTTCTTCAACACCCCCCACCCCCCCCCCAAACCCCCCACCCCACATCCCAAAACTACCTTCTTTTCTTTTTGTTCTTCTATATTAGCTTTGTTTCTCTCTTTTTCCACCTACCCTTTTCCTTCCACCCCCAAACCCCCCCTCTCTTTCCACCTTTCTTTTCCCTTTTTCTTTGTCCCCTCTCCCCCCCTCCTCCTCCCCCTCCCCCTCCTCTCTGGGTGAGTTCAGGGTTTTGGGGGAGATCTGTCATCATCGCCACCCGGGGATGACGACCTCCAGACCTTTGCACTGGCAACACCCTGCACCCCCCCTAACACCACTACTTCCACAACTAACCCCCCTCTCCCCCTCCCTCTCCCCCCTCCTCCCCCCTGTCTTCCCCCCTCAGCCGTCTTTTTTCTTCTCCCTCCCATCTTCTCTTTTCCCAAGTTTTTTTCTTCCTCCACTTCCACTGTCTCTCCTCTGTCTCTGCGTCTCTGTCTCTCTCTGTCTCTGCCCTTCTCTCTGTCTCTTTTTGTCTCTCTGCCTCCTGCCCTTCTGTCCTCTTTTTCTCTCTCCTCCTCTCTCCTCCTAAAATTCTCTCCTCTCTCCTCTTCCTCCTCTCTCTCTCTGTTCTCCTCCATCTTTACGGTTGGCTAAGCTGTTTTTTGTTTTTTTTGTTTTACAATTTCGGAATTTTTACTTCTCCCTCTCTCTCCCCCCCCCCTCTCCTCCCTCTCCTCTCTTCTCCTCTCCTTTCTTCTCCTCCCCTCTCTCTCCTCTCTCCCCTTTTCCTCTCCTCTCTCCCCTTTCTCTCTCTCTTTCCAGTCATTTTTCTTTGATACAAAACAGCCATATTAAAAATAATAATGATAAAAATATTAAAAATAAAAAATAATAAAAAATACTAAATAATAGTATAAAGGTGATAAAGATGGAATAAAAAAAAAAAATAAAAATAAAAATATAATAAAAATAATAATAAAAATAATCATTATAAAATGATGGTAGTGACACAACAACGAAAAAAAAATTTGGAATGTATACAGCATTTTTTTCGGCAAAAACAAATCAAAGCACTTATAAAGGTTTTTCACAACGACAAAAAAATGAACAACAGCATAACTTTTGATTTCATGAAAAAAAATAATTATACCATACAGCTTTTTGCTCGCTGTCTGGGGGCAGAGGGGGCCGGGATGAAAGAATGGGAGAAAGGGGATGGGAAAAATTGGGATGGGATGTGATGAAATGAAACAGGATGGGTAGGGATGAAAGGGGATGGGTGAAATGGGATTTGAGAAATGAAACGGGATGGGATTAAATGGAGGGGTAAATGAAATAGGATAAAAGGGGAGGGGATGGGGGGGTCAAACAGGTCACCTTGCCCTGAGCTAACTGCCTAGAAAACAATAAAAAGCTTCCCCACCCACCACCCTGCAAGCGACAATACAACTAGCCTTTTGAACCCATTGGGGGCAAAGTAGTGAGGCTTCTCAATCTGGGTGACAGAAAGAGATAACAGAATATGAATGCATTTACATTTGGGTTTAATATTCAAAGTGGACACAGTAGTAAATACAGAAACTTTAAAATTTTAACAAAAAGAATGTTTAAAACAAAATCTTGTGTTGAAAAGTTTTTTACTCTTATTGCACCAATGTTTCGTTCGATTTCCCAGTTTCGCACAAATAACAACAACTGCCGACAATATCCTACAAAATTTGAGGGAACAAAGAAATAAAAGCATTTAAAGAAAATGCAATAGTGGTGATAATGGGGAGATTTCATTCCATTTTTATTTTTCAAAAGTTTAACGAAATTGTAAAATTGTTTACAAATACTACGCTAAACATCCAAACACTTTGAAGTATAAACAACCTTTTCTTCACCAAATAAAAACTTAGCCCCGCAAATGTTAAAATGATTTATGTTATCTAAATAACATGCATTTTTTTCCCGAAGAGTTTGTATGTGTAAAACAACAATTTGTTGTTCATAGTAATTTCAAATATCCAGTAAAATGATGCATGTATGTTTTCAGTTAAAAATGTGTTTTAAAAGGGACAAAAAAAGGTTTGTTAAACAAAGAGTGTTTAAAGGGGGGGGAATTTGGTTTTTAAAAAAAAAAAAAAAAAAAAAAAAAAAAAAAAAAAAAAAAATTTTAAATAATTTTAATTTTTATTTTTTAAAAAAATTTAAAATTTTATTTTTTTTTTTTTAAAACCCCGAAAAAAAAAACCCCGGGATTTTTAATTTTTCCCCCCCTTTTCGTTTCCCTTTTTTTTTTTTTTTTCGATCCCTTTTTTTTTGGCGTCTTTCTTTTTAAATTTGGGAAATTTTGTTTCCAAAAAAATTAGGGCCTTCCTGGGGAAAAAAAAAAAACTGATCTTGTTGGGGGGGTTTTTTCAGATTTCCTTTTTCCCCCTTTTTTTTTAACGCTTTGGAGGGGTTAAAAAGGGTTTTTAAAATTTTTTACTTTTTTAAAACCCCCTTAAAACCCCCCTTTTTTTTTTTAAATTTTTTGGGAAAAATTTAAAAAAAAAATTTTTTCCCCCCCTTTTTTTCCCCTTTAAAATTTTGTTTTTCCCCTAAAAAAACCACGATTAAAATTACCTTTAAAAATTTATTTTTTTTTTTTTTTTTTTTTTTTTTTTTGGGGGGGGGGGGGGGTTTTTAAAAAAAAAAGTTTTTAAAACAATTAAATTACCTTTAAAATTTTTTTTTTTTTTTTTGGGGGGGGGTGTGTTAATTTTAAAACAAAAAAATTTTTTTGACTTTTTTATTTAAAAACAACCCAAGGGGGGGAAGGTGTTTAAAAAAGGAAAAAAAAAAAAAACCCAAGGGGGAAAATTTTGGGAAAAACACAAAATTTGGTATTGTTTTTACTTCACAAGATTTAGCACATACAAATGTTTTTTTAATCGTTTAAAGTTACTTTTGCCTGGCTTTAAAAATGCTTTCACTTACGATTTAAAAAAATAAATACACTTATAAACAAAAAGTTTGGGCCCCCAACCTTTTCTCTCCACCCAAAAAGAGGGAAAAGGGGATTTGGTTTGGCCACACCACAAGACACAACACCCTAGGGAAAAACCACCTTCAAGAACAGTCGACGGGAAAAGAAAGAAGGGCCCCCAAAAAAAATCATGGGTTGACACATCAAAGACTGGCCGCCCAACCCCAAAAAAAACCCCCTCCTACAGCACCAGGGTCGTAAGCAATGAAAAAGCTCCGTTTCGTTTTTTCTCTCATGTCCCCCCTACGGGGCCTTTGGGGCATGGGACTGAGGGTGAGTGAGTATAAAAACACCTAGGCGCAACCTAAACTTTAAAGAGACTGAAGGGGCCAAAGAAAAATTAACATTTCCTTTATAATTGTGCAACGGAGCCAAAGAACAACGCATAATTATATTAAATTTAATTGACCAGGGTTTTGCGTTTTTTGCCCCTTTCCTTTTTCAATCAAAAAATGGGGTTGAAAACCCCCCAAACCCAAGTCCGGGCCCATGGGTTTTTTAGGGCCCGCTGCCAGAGAACGAAAATTTAAACAGGGGGGGTCAGGGTTACCAAGTGGATGGGTGACCGTTTTTTTTTGTGGACCTTAAAATTAAAACCCCCAAAACCCCCCCCCAACCCAATCCCCCCCCCCCCCCCCCAATTTTAAACCCCACTGAAAAAGGGTACCTCCCTGCCCCCTTCCCCATAAACGGAAGGGTAAAGCACGAGGGAGGGGGAATGGGCCCCCGCCCTCAACATGCTGGCTCCTAAAAGTCGGAGGTCTCTGTTTCCCTGGTTTCCCCCCTACCCCTACTTTTGGTTAGGGGAAAAACCCTTTCTAATTTTTTAAAATTTTTTTTGGGGACCCAGCCCCCAAAAAATTTATTGCCCCAGATAAAACCCTGTACGGGCCAAACTGAAAAAAATCTAAAAGTTTTTTCCAATTTATTTTTTTTTTTTTTTTTTTTTTTTTTTTTTGGCTGTGTATTGCCCCAATGACCACGAAGGCCATAAATCATGGGGGGGTCCCCTTTAAAAAATTTTAACCCTCCCCCCCCCCCCTTCAAAAAACCCCCCCCCCCACCCCCCCCCCCCCCCCCCCCCCACCCCAAAACACACTTTCTTTTTTTTCAGCTACAGTTTTCCCAGGTTTTTACCATTTGGGAGATTTTGCGTTGGGCCCCCGTTTTTTTTACCACATTTCGACTTCTGGGGTCAGTGGCATCTTGCCCCTCAAAAATCCGTCAATCATAAAAAAAGGCAAACAAAGGAACGAATCCTTTTCCCTTCCCAAAAACAATGAAAACAAAGGGGATTTTCCTGTGGAACCCCCAAACCAAATTTTTATTTGGGTTGCAATTTCAGGATTCAGCACTATATAAAGAAACCCTACAATTTGAAATTTTTCTCCCTCAACGGGATTAAATTTTTATTATTTTTATTATTATTTTTTATTATTGCCAAATTTCCCATTTTTTTATTATTATTATTATTAAAAATTAAATTTTTCCATTTCTATTAATTTTTGTTGTTGTTGTTATTATTTTTATTATTTATTTTTTATTTTTTATTATTATTTCACTTTATGTTAATCCTCAGGTTACAAAATAAAACCCCCAAAAAAAAAATCCTACACAACAAAAATAAAAAACCAAAAAAAAAAAAAAAAAAAAAACGAGAAAAAACCCAATGAAAAAAAAGAAAAACAGAATTTATTTTTAACCCTATTAAAGAGTTAAAAAAAACACGCAAAAATAAGGGACAACCTTCCCGATTAAAAAAAACAAAACCAAAAAAATAACAAACAACAAAAATAAATAATTAAAAAAAAAAACCCCCCCCCAACCCCTTAAAGACCAACCTTCCCCTAGTTCCTGAACAGCTAAACTACGTGGGTTAGAACAAAAGGTTAACAACTCAGGAGGAAGGGGAAAAGAGAAGAGTCCTTTAAAAAAAAACCCCCCCCCCCCATATTCCCCCCCCCGGAGCCCGGACCCCCCCCCCCCCCCCCCAACCAACCAACCAAAAACCCCCCAACCCCCCCCCCCATTAAAACACCAAAAAAGGGCCCCAACCCCCCCCCCCCCAACCCCGGAATGCCCCCCCCCCCCCCCGGCCCCCCCCCCCCAGAAAAAAAAAACCCCCTTAAAAATTTAAACCCGGGACCCGGCCCCCCATTTCCAACCCCCGGGCAACCAAAAACCCTTTCCTTTGGTTTTGTTGGTAATTTATGCGAACTTTCTGACAAAAACCCCCCAAAAACTTTGAATACTCGTTTAAAAAAAAAAACACAAAAAAACCCACACACACAAACACACAAAACACCAAAAACACAAAAACCAAAAACACACACCACACACACACACACACACACACACACACACAAAATTCCCTTCCAATTACTGGCTGAAAAAGTTTAAAAAAATTTCATGCAAATCTGTTTTTAAAAAAAAATTTTAAAAAAAAAAAGAAAAAAAAACAACCTCACGGGGGCAATTAAAAAAAAAGGGGGGTGGTTGTAAACCTCTTTAGTTTACCCTCTTTTTCAAATGTTTTCGGGCCTTTTTGGAAAAAGGTCACGCTACGTTTCCTGCCCGAAAAAACCGTGAAAAACCCCCAGAACCAACCCCCAACTGGCAGCAAAAACAGTGTCCCAATAAAGCATAAAATTTATGTTTTCATGTCAAAAAGAAAAATTTTTACTTTTTGTTTTCCCCTGTAAAAAACAGTGGTGCAAATTTTGAAAATAAAAAGGCTGAAAATGATTTTTGCAAAACTTTTTTGATAAACCCTTAAAAAAAAAAAAAAAAAAAAAAAAAAAAGATTTTAAGGTGTCACAGCTGTAGTTTTCCCTAGAATTTTGGGGTCCACAGGGTTTTGGTAAAAACTAAAAACCCCTTATTGGTTTGATTTTTTTAACATGTTGACTTTTCTTTTTACTTAATGACGAAATGAAACTGATAAATGTGATTTTGCTGTGGGCGGGAAAATGATTTCATTGCTTTCAGAGGAAAAAGGGCCACCTAGTATGACAGGGGAAAGTTTTAAAAAGTATTCTGTTGATTTTCAGGGGTTTTTTTTCAGTATGACCCCAAACCAAACCCCCTTCAAAAGCCCCGATGTTTTTCCCTATCTTTAAGTTTTTACCGAAGGCAAAAGGGAAAAAGCTTTAAATTTAAAAAAAAAAAAAATTTTTTAAATGTGGAAGTTGAAAAAATTTTGGGGAAGGGGGAAAGCCTTAATATTACAGTTTCTTGGGGTCCATTGAACACCAAGGGTGTAGTCACAGAGGGGGGCCCTCTAAGATCTACGGGGTTTGTTGAATGTATTCTACTTTAAATTTCCATAAATAGGTTTAAAATTTTACTTGAGGTGTGGTTTTGTTCACGGAAAAAAAAAAACCCCTTTTTAAAAAGCCCCTTTTCCTAAAGTGACAATTTTCCCCCCCAAAATCTTCCTACCCCCTTTCAAAATGCCCCACGACTGAAGCAGTGTAAACAACTAGATTTTAGGGCCCTCATCTTGTTTTAAAAATTTTTAAAACCCCCGACGTCCCAAACAACCCTGGCCCGTGAAGGGCTCTGTACTTGCTGATGAAGCCCATCACAGCCCGGAGGAATTTAAATTTTGGGTTTTTTTTTTTTGTTGACTAATTCACCCCCCAAGGGAAAATTTGGTTGTTTTTCTGCTCATTTTTTGGGTTTGTTTCAGATCAAGGCTGGATAAATCCAAACCCCGGTAACAAACAAAACACTATCCCAAGTGGGAAAACTTTTCCTTGGGTTTTTTTTTTGTGATTGTGGGTAAGGACTTTTTATGTAAAACCCCCGGACCCTCACCCGATCGTTGTTAAAACCCCCTGGTGGCGAAAACTCCCTTCTGTGATTTTTAAATTTTTTTGAGGGGGTTTTAAAATGTCTTTTCTGCCAAAAAAAAAAAACAACCCAAAAAAAAAACCCCCGGCATTTCTTTGTGAGAATTTGCATCTCAAATGTTTTTTTTACAAGTTTAAAAAGTTTTTCAAATGTATCAATATCTTCAGTGGGTTCATCTTTTTTTTTTTTAAAACCCAAATTTCTAAGCATTCCCAGGGTCAAAAAATTTTGAAACAGGACCTTCTGCCCCCCCCCGGCCCCCCCCCCCCCCCGGCCCCCCCCTTAAAAAAAAAAATTTTTTTTTTGGGCCCCCAAAGCCCTTTAAAATTTTTCACCCTTTTGGGATTTCCCCCCGGAAAAAGTTTAAAACTCTGGTTTTTTGGGAAAAAAAAAAATTGCACCTAACCCAGACAAAGAATTATTTGGGAAAGGTCAAAAACAAACTTTTGAATGATTTTGTTTTGGGAAGAATGTCTTTTTTTCTTTAAAGGGGAGTTACAAATAAAACAACGTGGGGGGGCCCTAAATATTTCCCCAAAAAACCCCTCAATTTTTAGACGCCCCCTTTTCTCTAATCATCTTAGCTGCAGAACGTTTAAAGGGAAAAAGGTAAAAGCTGTCCCAGCAGTGAAACTTTCTTTTTTGAGTGAATTTTAAAAAAATCAGAAAACAGAAGATTTTGCCGTTTTCTATATGCCCTGGCATGTTAAACTGACCCCAAGATTTTTAAAAACGGGTTTTTTGTTGTGTGCCACAAAAAAGCATCGCCATCCTTTTATTTTTCTTGTCCCGCATGCGGGTTTTTTTCTCTGTCAGAGTTTTCTTTTTTTTCCCACAAAAATTTTTTCAAGGGGAACTCCCTTTTTTTTCTGTGGGTTCTTTTTGCGGTGTTATACCGTCCTGGAAACCAATTTTTTTTATTTTTCAACTGACAGACTAGCAACCCCCGACCAAACCCCTCGCGGGATTAGTGGAAAGGTTGAAAAAATTTTTTAGGCACAAAAAAAAAATTGAAACCCAAAACCCCACCCCTTTTGAAACCCCTTTAATTTTTTTTTTTTTTTTTTTCAAGGCAGATAGAACTACCGATCCACACACGTGTGGCACAAAAAACTGTTTTTAAACAAAATGAACAAGTGGGGGGTTGCAAGGGGGTTTTACTTTTTACAAATCAAACAAATTTCCTTTTTTTTGCAAAAACGTTTCCAAAAAGAAAAGACTGAATATTGGACTTTCTCTTTAAAAATTGACTTGGTTGCCCTTTTGTAAAAGCTTTAAAAGGAAAATGTTCAACAAATAAAAAATTAACCTGCACTTACATACAGGGTTTCAAAAAAGTAAATTCTTCCCTTTTTATTGCTCCCCGTGTATATGTTTGGGGTAGTTTGGGACGGGGCAGAAGGGAAACTGTTGAATTTCTGGGATCAGAATGCTAAGCAACCCCAAGGGAGACCAAAGAAAACTAAATTAAAAAACCCCCCCCGCACTCAAAACAAAAAGAATTCCGCCGTTTTTAAAAAAAACTTTGAAACACCCAAGCAGAGCCTATCTCTTTTCCAGGGCCCGCTGGCTTCCAAAAACGCACCTTTGGGAAAATTTTTTCCCAATGGAAAAAAAGAAATTTACAAACCCCGATACAATTTTTAAAAATACCCCTCAAAAAAAAAACTCCTTCAAACCCCTGTGAAAAAAAAGTCGACAAGAAATTTTACGCCCCGGTATGGGATGTATAAAAAAGCCCCCAAGCCAACCCGGATTTTCCCCGGAGGGGGGAAAAGGGGGGGGGGGCCGGGGGAAATCGTAGTTTTTTTTCCCCTGTTTCAAAAATGTTTGGGGGGGGCGTTTGGAAAAAGTCCCCGCTAAAAGTTTCCCCGTAAAATAAAAACCCCCTGACGTCCCAGCGAGGAAAAAGGGCGTCACAACACCCCGGGGGATGCCCCCCATTAAAGGGTTTTTTTTGGGTTTTTTTTTTTACGTCAGAAAGGGAGGGAGCTGTGCAAGCCTCCCCTAGGCTGAAAATAAATGGGTCTCACATTTAAATTTTGTTCACTGTTCTTTTTTATCTCTTTTTCGTTTTTTGTTTTTTTTTTTAAGGGGGGGGGGGGGGGGGGGAGGGGGGGGGGGGGGGGGGTTTTTTTTTTTAAATTTTTTTTTTTTTGATTTTTCTGTTCCCAAAAAGTTTTTAAAAAATCTTTTTTTATACTTTTCTATTTTTTTTTTTCTTCGTGGGGCGTGGGCGTCGCTTTTTCCCCTTTTTTTCGTTTTTTTTTTTTCTTTTTTCTTCTTCTTTTTTTTTCCCCCTTCCCCTTTTTTTTTTTTCTTTCTCTTTTTTTTTCCCCTTCCCCTTTTTTTTCTCCCCCCTCCTCCTCCCCCTTTTCCCCCTTTTCCCCCCCTCCCCCCCTCCTTTTTCTTTTTTCTTCTTTTTCTTCCTTCTTCCCCCTTTTCCCCCCCTTTTTCTTCTCTTTTTCCTTTTTCCCAAAAAACCGGCAGTAACAAATGTTTTCTGTCATACAAAAAAAAAATCCCTTTGGCGCGGGCTTTTTAAAAGCCTAAAAAATCCCCCCGCACATCGGGGCTTCAAAAAACCCAATGCAAAAAAAATTTTTTTTTTTAAGACAGATATTTCCCGAAAAAAAGGGGGCATGTTTTTTAAATCCCTGCACAAAATTTTTCCCCTTCATTTTTTTTTTTAAAAAACCCCCAAACCCCACCAACAAACTGGATTGGGGTTTTGGGAGGAAAAGCAACCCCCCCCAAAAAATAAAAAACCCGGGGTCGGAAGGGGGCCCCGGGGGTTTGGGGGTTTTTAAAAAATTTCCCCCCCCACCCAAATTAAAAACCCTGATAAAACCCCGGGGGCTATTTTTCCCCGGGGGAGACGGAAACCGGGTTTTTCCCTGTTTTTTCACTTTAACTATTCATGGGGGTAAAAAACCCCCCAAAAAAAAATAAAAGGCCCCCATGGCCCAAAAATTTTTTTTGAAACAAAAACCCCTCGATGGGGGAAACCCCAAAAACATTTTTCAGAAAAAAGGAAAAAAAAAAGGGGGGGCCCGCTTTTCCCTTTGGGGGACGCGCCTCCCGGAGAGAGGGCTTTTTTTTAAACCCAAGGGAAAAATTTTTCTGTACTTTAAAGATGGGGGGGAAAAAAATGTAAAAAAAAATTTTTTAAAGGGGGTGTAAACCAAAATTTTAAAAATTTTCAGAAATTTTATAACTTTTTTCTTTAAGTTAAAAAAAAACAAAACAAACAACAACAAAAACCCAAAAAAAAAAAGGGGCCCTTTTTTCCCTTAAAAAATTTTTTAAAAACCTTAAAAACCTGGAAAAAAAAAAAAATCAGCTTTGAAAAAATTTCTTTTTTTTTTTTTTAATTTTCGGGGAAAAGGGAAAAAAACCCCCTCTTTGGGGTTTTTTTATAAAAAATATATAATATATAAAATTTATATAAAATTATATAAATATAAAAAAAATTTTTAATATAAAAAATAATTTTCCCCCTGTGTATGTACTTTTTAAATTTTTGTCGTCTTTTCCCCCCAAACCTTTTTCACAAGGGGCTACTTTTTTTAAAAAAACCCGAACGGGAAAAATTTAAAAATTTTTGGGCAATTTTTTTTCGTGCATTCGTACAGGGGGGGTTGGGTTTTTTAAAATTTTTCTTCCCCCAAAAAACCAAACCATCCCGGGGGAATCCCTTTTTTTTTCCCCATTTAAATTTTAAAACCCCCCCCCCCCCCCCCCCCCCCCCCCCCCCCCCCCCCCAAAAAATTTTTTTTAAAAAAAACCCCCCCCCCCCCCTTTAAATTAAAAGGCCCCCCAAAAAAAACCCCCCCCTTCCCCAAGGGGCCCCAAAAAAAAAATAAAAGGGAATTTTTTCCCCCAAAAAAAGGGGCCCCAAAAAAACCCCCCTCCCCCCCGAAATTGGGAAAACCCCCCCCCCCCGTCCCCCCCCCCCCAACCCCTTTTTTTAAAAAAACTCCCCCCTTTACCGGGTTTTTGGCCAAAAAAAAGAAAAAAAAGAACAAAGGCATTCTGCCCCTATAAAAATTGGAAAAATTTTAAAAAAAAAAAAACCCCTTTTTTTTTAAAAAAATGGCCTTTTTTTGGGAAAAAAAAATTTTAAAAGAATGGTTTTTTGGAAAAGGAAGAAATTAAGCAAAAGAGATATTAAAAAAAATAATTAATAAAAAAAATAAAAAGGAATTTAAAAAAGCGCAAAATTTTTTCAAAAACAAATCAAAGATAAAAAAATGATAAGGAAAAAGACAGAAGCAAAGGGAGTGATAGAAAAGGGGAAACATCTAGCACAGAATTTACAGAAGGTGGGTTTATTTATTATTATTTTATTATTTTTTATTATTATTATTATTATTATTATTATTATTTTTTACCACTTTATGTCACAGCAGATTTCCCTGCGTGAAAATTGGGGCTGCTCTCCGCGGGTAGAGCGCGTCGCCACAAGTGCAGCGCCTACCCATTATTTTTTTCCCCTCAGGGATGGGTGACTAAACACACACCTGTGTGCATGCTGGGGGGTTTTATTATAATTTTGTCATCCATTCCTACCGGCACACGATGGCCTGCTCTTCCGAAAGGCGGAACAGGGTATTAACGTGTGCGCAAGATGTTCTGCGTGCGTTTCGCACACGAATAGCCTCATCCGGTTGTTTATTAATCGACATATCAACAGCCAATGTCCCACATGGGGTGGACCCAGGAGGACGTTAAGCCCTCTAGGTCTAGAATCTATATGTTAAAGAAGGTGGGGATGCAAATTATACGCCGGTCGAGTTGAATTAATCCTGGAGGGGTTTTTTTTTGTGTGTTTTTTTTTAAATACTGCTTCACCTTTCTTTATAGCAAACGATATTTTTCAGTGCGCCTTACCTAACGAAACAAAAGAAGTAGGTTTGTCTTTAAATATGACGTTTCTATCACCTCCCCTTCCTCCCTACCCCCCTTTTTTGCAGATGTGACCGTTTTAAGCGCCCACCTTTAATTAAGGTAACCACATTCCCACTTCGCGGATGTACAGAACTTTTGCTACCGGTGATTTTCTCAGCAAAACATCGATCTGCGCTGTTCAAAATTGTGGTGTTTTACTCACTTGAGCACCCAAAAGAAATTCCTTTTTATTGGGTGTAACAATGCATAGAGCGCTCGCTTTCCCCCAGCCAGGTTAATTAAGCAGCGTCGAGCGTGGTTGCCAATTGGATGGGTGACCGTTTGCGCGCCTTGGGTAGAGTACAGTTCCCACAGGCTGTAAATGGGTACCTGCCCTCTTTAAGGTCAGGGAAGGTAAAGCAGCGAGGGAGAGGAGATGGGTGCCGCCCTCAGTATGCTGGCTGGCCCCTAGAGAAGCTGAGGGCTCTGACACCTCGCTCTCCTACGACCACACAGGTTATGGGACACCTTTACCTTTACTTTACTTTACCTTTTTAACAATGCACAGTGCCACATGTATCACCTTGTCTTTCCCATGTCAGAAGCTTATGTATTCCTTTCAACTGTAGTATTACCTAGATCTAGATCTGTTATAAACGTTTACCGTTCTTATTTCTTGAAAGACTGACTAAACCGTGTTGTTTATTTCTGTTGTCGACATCAATTATTTTGTATTAGATCTACTATTTTATCGCAACTTTAAAAAAAACCAACCTATCATGACGAATGCCCAATGTGCTGATGTTATCCCATTGGTGCCGAAGTGGCCCCGCTATAGGCAACTCTCTCTCTCTCTCTCTCTCTCTCTCTCATCTCTTCTCTCTCTCTCTCTCCTCTCTCTCTCTCTCTCTCTCTCTCTCTCTCTCTCGTAGAATTATTTACATACTGAAAACGATATTTATGGAATGTTGGTTACTGTGTATTATGAACTGCTTTATATCGTGATGCTTTCCCAAAATCTCCTTTGTTATGTATTGTGGACCTAAAAGATTGATGTGCAATCAAACCATCTCAGAGTTCTCCCTCTCCCCCCCCCCCCCCCTCCTTCTCATACCATCATCTCCTCCTCATCTCCTTCCTCCTCCTCTCCCCCATCTTCTATTCCACCTGCCTCTCTCTCCTCCTCCTCCTCCTTCTCTCTACTTTCCAAAACCACGCCTCACTATTATTATACACCGGCACCATCCAGCCATAAAACCTTCACACTTTCTTTACCAATGCATTCTGCCTGCTGTCAGTGTGATGATGATGATGGTTCTTCCTTCCTTCAGCTACCAGCTCCTGGTCTGCAGTAGCACTCACACAACAGTGGAACATGGATAACGGCTCTGGCAAACCGGTGGTAAAACCTTCACTGGCGATGCCAACCGCTCCGTTAGGACCCCATAATGAGCCAGCCTCCCGCATCCCCCGACCTGTCAAAACAGCCGTGGTGATGAGAGAGACACCGCTAGACATTAGGCCTTTGCCCTACCCCCCCTCCCTCTCTCCTTGCTTGTCTGCCTGCCTGGGCTGCCTATTATTCCCCCTGGAGACGGTAGCTCTCCTATGTATAATGGTGGAAATCGAGTCAGTGCCGATCATCAATATAGGAGCATGACGGGTGTGTGGCAGGTGCTACAGTATTTACTTGGGTGGCTTCACGAGCGTATGAACCAAGTGTAGATCTTGTCCATAGGAATTTAGTTTCTTTTGGTTTGAGGGGGAGGAAGGTTGGTTTTTTGTCGGTTGTTAGTTTTTGGGAGTTGTTGTTGTTTCTTGGGTGTTTTTTTTCTTTTGTGTGCGTGTGTGTGTGTGTGTGTGTGTGTCTATAGAGGGGGGGGGGGGGGGGGGTAAATGGCAGGATCTTTAACGTGCCTTGGGTGATCTTATGCATGTGTATACACAAGGGGAATCAAGTAAACGGCAACTCTGCACTTGAAGTTTAATTTTGGAGATCGTAAAAATCCCCACCCTTAAAAATTTAACAGACACTGCAGAGGGGCGAACACCTCGTCCCATGGGCCCCATAAGATTGAAGTCAGTCTTAACCATTTGGCTGTAGCGCCCATCAAGTAAAATAAACGTCTGAATAGTAATGGGAGACCCGTTTGGAGGCATTTTGCTTTCTGAACAAGTTCTGAAAAGAGGACCTAGACCTATCACTTATTCTACATGGTTGTCTCTGTGCTGATACTCTGAACAAATTTATTTTTGAAGGCCAAACCGAACCCATTACAATTAATCACACACTTCTTCCCTCCCCCCCCCCCCCCCCACCTCCTTCCCAAGAAGCACCTGAAAAGGCTTCAATTCACCCGTTAATTATCATTCATTCATAGTATTAGCACACATCTGCCCTTTGGGCTGTTGGGAAAAATCTGGCAACGAAAACAAATTGAATAAAAAACGAAGGAATTAATAAAAAATGTTGATTAAACATGATATTAAGGTGTAAACTGTACACAGCGCAGCATTAGGGATGGAACAACTGAGTAGTACGTCAATTATTTCGATACAGCCAAACATGTAAAGCAGAACCTTTTTTTGGTTGAATGAAATTCATGTGCATAAACAGTGGAAACCAGAAAAGGGAAAAATATCAATTATTTGAAGTTCCTGCTAAAAGCCAAAGGAATTGGGTGGGTTGGGTAGTTTTCATGAAAATGGAAGTGTGGGAATAGTTTTAAAATCTTCACTGACCATTACATGCATGTGATCCCTATTTTAAAGCATTCTCTAGAATTAAAAAAAAAAAAAAAAGTGTGACAATGAAAATATGATCTTCCAAAAATTTAAACAAAATAAAAAAAACCTT
>JASPKP010006142.1:0-14734 GCA_030674155.1 Stramonita haemastoma
TTTGTGTGCGAAGTGTTTTGGGGGCTTCGCCCCCTTGGGCCCTTTTTTTAGTTTCCCGTAGGACTTTTACATTCTTACAGCAACAGTAAGCAGCTTAAAATATACCATTTTCTGCCTTAAAACTAGAATTTTTAGTTCCCCAATCTTTGTTTAATTGGACTCAAAAGGCCTTTTTTTTTTAGGGCGATCTTTTAAATTAAAGTGATATCCAAAGACATTTTCAAAACATTTAAATCGTCATCACTTTAAATTCCCCAAACTCCTTTTTCCCCAACCCTAAATCTTTTCCTTCAGTCATTAGCTGGTTAAAAGATAAAGTTTTTTAGAGGGGAGAGAAAGAAGGGGGGGTGGGGGGTTGGGGTTTTGTGGTTTGGGGTGGTTTGTGTGTGTGTTTGGTGTGTGTGTGGTGTGTTTGTTTTTGTTGTTTTGGGAAAGGGTTCAGTGGTGTGTTATGTGCAGCTTGTAAGCGGCATGTTGTTTTTTTTTTTTTTGGTGGGGGGTATAGGTTTTGCAGACAAAAAACACAAAAAATAATTAATAATAAAAATCATTCCCCCCAAAGTCCTTATTGGTTAATCCCTTTTTAAAAATCTGCAGGGTAAAAGCTCCAATGCATTAATTCTATTTTTTTTACATTGGCTGTGGTGGGTACGATTTTGCTTTTTTTATGTTAAAGTTCCCCTTGTGCACAGTCTTGCGATGTGTTGTGCTTGCTGTGTTTTTTGGGGACTGTGTTTGGTTTTTTTTTTGTGAAAAAATTTGTGCTGTTTTCATGTCTGGCTTGTCAACAGGGGTTTCTCTTTTTTGTGAGTTAAATTATTTTTAAAATTGTCCCCGGGCCAAGGCCATCAGGCCGGTGCTTTCCCGGTTTTTTTGGGGTTAAGCGATGGAGCTGCTCCCCCCGGAAGGACCCAGTCTATCGCAGGTTAACCCCCAACCAATTTTGGTACCCCCCTTTTTCACCTGGGGGGGGTGAGAAAAACCGTAAAAATCCTTTTTTTCCAAAGGGCAAAACCCCAAGGGGAATAGCTGAGTTGAACCCCAACCTTTTGATTACGATAAAACGCCCCAACCCCTAGGCCCAGGGGCGGCTTTTTTTCTTGTGGAAAATCAAGTATTTGGTGGGAAATGAAAAAGTGTAAACCCCTTGAAGTTGGAATTGGGCTACCTTTACCATGTCGCCGTGTGGCCTAGTGGTTAGGGCGTTGGACTCGTAATAAAAAGGTTGCGGGTTCGTCCCAGCTTTCGGCTATGGCGTTGTCCCCTTGGAAAAGGCACTTTACGGCTTTTTTTCTCACCCCCCCCAGGTGTAAAAGGGGGTACCAACCTTGTTTTGGGGGGGTTAACCCCGATGATGGCGTCCTATCCGGGGGGGGAGTCTATGCCTCTCGTCGCTTAACGCCACAAAACCCGGGATGAGCCCCGGGCCTGATAGCCTTAGGCTCGGGACGACTTTAACTTTTTTTTACCTTTACCATGGGCAATAGGAAAGTGCACAAAAATCTTCCCTTTGGTAAACTTCAGAATTCTATCGAAGACCCAAAAAAAAAAAAAGAAAAAAAAAGAAACTTTCCGACCCTTTAAGCTCTCATTTCTTTCTTTTTTTTTTTCTTTCATTTACAGCTGGTTGGGAAAGTTAAAACTAGGGGATTCTGGCTTGGGTTGGCAATGTTTCCCTTTGAGTCCTTTTCATCTGGTGAAACATGGAGTCTATTTATAAAAAGGTGTGTGGTGTGTGATGGACAGATATAAATATGAAAATTTTCCCTCTCATTTGAACAAGTTTGATTACTACAGCCTCATCTTGTATTTTCCTTTCCCATTCCATTCTCCCCTTCTCTCCCCTCCCCTCCTTCTCTCTCTCTCTCTCTCTCTTCTCCTCTTCTCTTCCCCCACCCACCCAAGAATAGATAAAATACTTACAAAACCACTGCACAGGGGGATAGTAAAAAAAAGCATTAAATGCTTTTTCAATTATCCTAAAAATAAAAGAAAAAAACTAACTCTCCTCTCTCTCTCTCTCTCCCCTCTCTCTCTCTCTCTCTCTTCTCTCTCTCTTTTTCTCCCTCTCTCTATGTCACTTGATTTAAAACACTGCAATAAAAAAATTTTAAAAAATGAGTAAAATCTTGTTGTGGAATGGAATTTAAAAAAAGGCTGACTGTAATGTTGGTTTATATTTAAAAAATACATGTCTTTATTTTGGGGATTGTTTTCTTTTCAAGAATTTGTTGTTATTTTATTTTGTTGTTCAAGTTTGGGTTTTAATTAAAAAGATTTTGGGTTTATATTTAAAAATTAAAAATAATATTTTTTATTTAATATATATAAAAAATTTTATATATTTTTATTTATATTATATATATATTTATAAATTTTATTTAAATTTTTTTTTTTTTTGTTGTTTTTTTTGTTTTTTTTGTTTTTTAAGTTAAAATGTGTGGGTTTATAATTTATATATATTATTATATTAATATTAATTTTATAATATTATATATATATGGGATGTTTGGTTTTAAAATGTGTTATTTATTTTTTTGGGCATATTTATTGTTTAAATGTTTTTTTAAAGTATTTTTTTCTTTTGGGTTACTTTTTATTATATTTTGTTGTGTATGTTAAAAATTTAAATTTAAAGTGTTTTATTCTGTGATTGTTTTCTTGTAAACTTAATGTTGCGCATGCTTTTTTTTATATGTTTTGAAGGCCTAATGTTTTTATATGTGGATCATTTTCTTTAACTTTTATTTTTGTTTTGTCATGTGCATGTTGTAAAGTGTTAAAATGATTTTTTTTTTTTTACTTGGTAGTTTTCTTTTTTTGCTTGTTATTTTATCATTTTTGTGGGGGAAGAAATAAAACATGAAAAAAAGAGAGGCAATTTTTAAGGTATTTCTTCAAAAAATTTCTGGCAGGGGCTCGTTTTCAATTTTGGAGTTCCTTTCCATGTTACATTCAACTAAGTTCATCATTTTTATCATCTCATTTTAGATATTTTGGTGATGATATGATGATGTGTGATATTATTTTTAGATTATTATTAATAATTATATAATATTTTATTTTTGTTATTATTATTATCATTATCACACACTTATTATTTTCATTATCATCTTTTTTCTTTTTTTAAAAAATTATCACCATTCATCGTTTTCTTGATATATTATCATCATTACCATCAAATTTTTATCATCGCACCATCATCATCACACACAAAAAAAGGCCTTATTACAGACAAAACATAAAAAAAGGTGGCTTTGAATATGTGGGGCAAGCTTTTTTTGGAGAGAGCAGCCCAAATTCTACAAAGAGAAACATGAATGATGATGATAATAATAAAGTATAAAACTTATATAGTGCTTAATCTTGTAAAGCAACAAATCAAAGCGCTTTCTGTGAGGTGTACACTTGCACAATCCAATCCAGTCCAAACAAAATGATACAACACACAACATTAATACAACAGAAAAAATACAAGACAATGCAAAACAATGCTATACAATGAAACTCAGAACAATATATATATATATATATATATATATATATAATATATATACATACATATATATATATAATATATATATATATATATATATATTATATATATATATATATATAATTTTTTTTTTTTTTTAATACCACTTTATGTCACAGCAGATTTCTCTGCCTCAAATTTGGTCTGCTCTCCCGGGGGAGAGCGGTAAACGCCACAAGTGCAGCGCCTACCCATTATTTTTTTTCCCCCTCTGGGATGGTGACTAAACACGACACCTGTGTGCATGCTGTTTAAAAAAAAAAAAAAAAATTGTCATCCGTCCTACCGACACATGATGGCCTGCTCTTCCGAAAGGCGGAACGGGGTTTCAACGTGTGCGCAAGATGTTCTCTGTGTGTTCGCATACGGGGCCTCGGTTTATAGTCTCATCCGAATGACTTTGACATACAGTTAAATTTTTTTGGTCAAACTGGGAAGAAAGGGCGGGCTGGGTACGAACCCAGAAACTCGCGGTTTATTTGTTGGCAGGCAAAACATCTTAACCATCCTGCCACCTTCCTTCCTTGTTCTTTGGCTGGTGCACTGAGGTTTACCAGTGGTAAGATTTTTTTTTTAGTATGCAACCATCCCCCCTCCTTCCCCCCCCCCCCCCCATACCATTTAGGTAGCTGCATTCCAACTGTGGGGATCATGTTTAAACATACCTGTGTGCATGCGTTTTTAAAAATGTCGTCATCCATTCCTACTGGCGAGGATGGCCTACTCTTCCAAAAAGTGGATGGGGTTTTAAGGAGTGTACATCATGATGGGCTGTAGTCTAGTGGTTAGGGCGTTGGACTCGTAATCTAAAGGTTGCGGGTTCGATCCCAGCTTTCGGCTATGGCGTTGTGCCCTTGGAAAAGGCACTTTACGGCTATTTTCTCACCCCACCCAGGTGTAAAAGGGGTACCAACCTTGTGTTGGGGGTTAACCCTGCGATAGACTGGCGTCCCTATCCAGTGGGGGGAGTCTATGACTCTCAGTCGCTTAACGCCACAGAAACCAGGATAAAAACCGGCACTTAGGCTCGGGACAGACTTTAACATCATGATCTGCGGGTCTTGCATTGTCCCTTGTATGCATTTCGTCCATAGGGTTCTTATGCCCTGGAATTAACATCAGTCCCCAAAGTCCTTTGGATGAGACTTTAAACTGAGGCCCCATGTGCGAATGCACACAGAACATCTTGCACACACGTTAAATCCTGTTCCACTTTTCGTAAGAGTAGGCCATTGTGTGCCGATGGGAACAGATGACAAGATTGACAAAACTGCACACACACGGGGACTGGATGTAAAAAAGCACAGGAGTGCTTTTTTTTATTATTCTCGATATAAAAGAATAAATAAATAAATAAACATAGTCTTGCATTCTTCCCTTTTGCAATTTTTCCTGTTGAACTTAAAACTATAAACAACCCACAACTTTTTCTCGCCTTTAAATTTTTGCCAACTTTGAGTAATACATGTTTTTCAGTACGTGCGACTTTTCAAGCTGTTAGGATAGTGAATATACTAAAGTCTTTTATGATGTTCATCATAAGCTTAAACTAAAAGTGATTCCAATAATATGTTTGGTCGTTGGGGGAGCGAGGCATCAAAACCTCAGGTTCTCTAGGGGCCCAGCATATTGAGGGCGGCCCCCATCTCCTCTCCTTCACTTTACCTGAAGAGGGCAAGTAGCCTACCGATTTGCAGCTGGATGAACTGGGGGACTGTACTAAAGCCAAGGCGCACGAATGGTTGCTCATTCAAGAGGCAACCACACTCAAGCCGCTTTAACCTTCGCTTGGGGTTCGTTGGTTGTGAGGGGGCAATTACACCATTTCAACACAGTTTTGTTCTTAAAATAAAATATCAAAATTAATCTATATCCCTTGGATTTGGGTAGACTGTAAACAACATGCATTGATAGCCTCTTTGCCAAGTAACTTTCTGTTTGACAAAAAAATTAGTTTTCATTATTGAGGAAAAAGTAGTGGAGGAAAAACACAGAGCAGGTACCAACTTCTCAATCATTTGAAAATGACTTATCAAAGATTCAAAAAAAAAAAAAAATTTGTCTTCATGTAAAAAGCAAAAAAAAAACAAACCTAGATCTAATTATTTTTGACAGTATGTCGTGTGTTTATTTTTCCCATTCTTTTTCTCTTTGAGCTAAAAAAAAAAAAGTATCGGTCTGTGTATAATTTTTTTTTGTTTTGCCAAGAAATTTGTTTTAATTTCAAAGAAAACATGGACCCAGATCTAGTCATTCTTGACATCGTTTCATGTGTTTTTTTCCTCATTCTTTCTTCGAGCTGCAATAATGTATGGTAAGAATGGTTTGCGGTCATAGTGTTTAGTGACGAATTTTGTTTTCTTCAGTTTAACATATAAATTTCCATAAGACATTTTTTTTTTTAATCACGAGGAAAGATTTGAGGGAAGAATGTGTCTGAATAAGTGTGTGTGTGTGGTGTGTGTGGTGTGTGTGTGTGTGGTGTGTGCGCGCGCGCGCGCGTGTGTGTGTGTGAGTGTGTGTGTGTGTGTGCATGCGTGCGTGCGTGCACTGTTAGAGAAAAATAAGTCATAAAGAGAGAGAGGGTATGGTGTGTGTGTGTGTGTGTGTGTGTGTGTGTGTGTGTGTGTGTGTGTGTGTGACAGTCACTGAGAGAGAGGCACAAGTAACAAAGCCTACCATCCTATGTGTTTAAGCCACAGATCTACTAGTCCACTTTCTTTGTATTTCAATAATTATATATGTAAATACACCAGGCTTTTATTCAAACTAAGCGGCTCTGTTATCAATCAATCTAGATCGGTTATTGTACACATTTATTCCTTTTTATATTTACGGTAAAATACTACACTGACCACTGGTTTGAAAATTAGATCGCATTTCGCTGTTTTCTCCTATTCGAACATTTTGCAATCAAAGACCTGACTGATTAATGTAAGGGGCAGGAGCATGTAATGATTTGCAAACATATATTTTACAATTCTCTCCGTTTCGAATCCTTGCTATAAAAAAGGGGAAAAAAAAGAAAAGGTCCTATCACTTACATCAACACAATTTAGCTAAAAAATTTTCTTTGTAATTTTGGGCGTATTAGACTCAGCTTTTAAAGACGCAACATTTTATCCATTGGAAAAATTACCTATTTTCTTTTCAAATAGACTCGTCCACTTTTTACGTCTACAACTGGCTTAGGCTAGCTTAACCTTGGTCAAGTAAAAAAAACACAACAGCAAATGTGCAGGAACTTTGAGAAGGATTTTATTGGACTTCTGTAAAGGCTTTATTGTGTTTAAAAAAATGCGAGTTTGAACGGTTTATCTGGTGAGTAGTTAGTTTGCTCGAAAGATAACTAGAAAAACATCGAGGCACACAAATTTAAAATCTAAACTGTGTTTTCAAACCCTGGAAGTTGTCAGTTACAGGCTGTAGTCGAGTCGAGTCGAGTCGAGTAGATCTACAGCCTGCCCGAAAATTTCAATGAATCTTCAGACCCGATTAACCAAGCGCCTTCAGACGATGTCGGTGTGGAAGCGAGAGATCTTCAAATGGACCGCTCCGACTCCGAAAAAGATCAGCACTACGACGAAGGGGAGCCCCTGGTCGTTCTGGGTACTGCCGACCCCGCCAACGAGGACTTGAAACAGCTTCTCTCGGCCTCCATTCACGGGCGGAAGAAGGACATCGTGGAGGTGTTGCAGAAAGGGATCTGGGTGGATTTCCCCAACGATGCCGGGCAGACGGCGCTCTTCTGCGCCACTCTGCACGGCCATCACGGCGCTGCCGATATTCTTCTCCAGAACGGGGCCAACCCCAACGAGAGGAGCAACACGGGCATGACCCCCGTGCATGTGGCCTGTCTGAAGGGGAGCCTCAAGTTCCTGGGCGCCATGATCGAATGCGGGGGCGACCTCCGCCTTCACGACAACGAGGGGAACGGCTGCATGGACTGGGCCAAGTACAACCCCGACCCCAAAAGGCGGATGAAGGTGCTGGAATTCCTCCAGAAGTCCCAGCTTTTCGCCCACAACTACAGCGGCGACTTCGTGGGCAACACGGCGGACCGCCAGCCGTCCATCCTGCAGATGCTCCGCGGGAAGGTGAGCAGTCAGATGTCGCTGGAGTTGGGCCAGGACAGCGGGCTGCGCAAAATCCACAACCACGGGTACGGGCGCGTCTACTACGGGGGGGAGTCGGCCAGCGGGATCATCTCCGTCATACCCCTCCTGACAGAGAGGCAGCTCCGGCGGACGCGGACGGCATCGGGTTCGACTCCGCCTCGGGCTTCGTCATGACCGGCATGCTGTGGAACATGACCCCCATCACCGTCAAGCAGCCCAGCCGAGAGCTCAAAGGCCCCCACCACCACTCGGTCGACCTGCTCATTTCTGAAGTCGAGCACCTCAGCAAGCTCCGCCACCCCAACATCCTCCTCCTCATGGGGCTCTGCCAGTCCAGTAGCTTCGACAAGCTCATGCTGGCGTTCGAGCGCGTGAGCATCGGGTCGCTGCACTTCATCCTCCACGAGAAGATCGACCACCTGCCCATGACCTACATCCGCGACATTTGCAACCAGGTGTGCCAGGCCCTGCTGTACATCCAGGGGCAGAACTACCTCCACTGCAGCCTGTCCTCGCACGCCGTCTTCATGGTGTCCATGCACCAAGCTAAAGTGGGCAACCTGGAGTACATGGTGGAGATGAAGAAGGCCTCCACGGGCAGGACCTGCCTGGCGGCCACCAGCCCGCACCGGGAGCACATCTTCCGGTGGATGGCGCCCGAGATCATGATGGAGAGCCCCCCTTGCGCGGCCAGCGACGTCTACAGCTTCTGCTGCATCCTCTGGGAGATGGTCACCTCCGAGCTGCCCTGGAAGTCCACCACGGAAAAGGACCTGCTGGAACTGCACAAAACGGGCGGCGGCGCCCAGCTGCCGTCCCCGAAGAAGACCGTGGCTCTGTTCCAGACCATGATCGAGGAAGGGCTGAGAAAAGACCCGGGCACTCGCCCGCGGGATTTCTTCGTCCTGCTGCGATGGCTGCAAGGCCCCTGGACAAGGTGGCCGGTTGGAAACCCAGCACCTTGGACCAGCTCAAGTCTCTGCAAAGGGAATCCACGGAGCGGATCTCCTTGAGCTCCCATTTGGCCGGCGTGTTTGGGTCGTCGGGGACCATGAGCGCCAGCGAAGGGCCGTCGAGCTTCAGCCAGCAGTCCGAGAGCAGCCAGGCCTCCTCTTCCAGCGCCACGGTGCAAGGGGACACGTCCGACAGCTTCCAGCCCATCACAGCCGTCGTCGCTTCCAAGCTCCCCAACCGAGCCCTGGAGCAAAAGGCCAAGAGAAACAGTTCCGACATCACCAACAACTACAGCACCGCGGAACAGCAGAAACAGGCCAACCTCTCCAACAGCTGCTCGACCACCAACAACGGCAAGGACGACCTGGAGTCGGAGACTGTGGACGGTTGCAGCAGCATGAGCGTGGGGATGACGGCCAAGACTCCCGCTGCAGCCGAAAGAGGTTCGAGGTGCGCAGCGCCGGTCAGATCGGACTGCAACAGCTCGCCAGGACAAGGACACCACCACCACCACCACCACTCCCAGAAATCGCTTCGATCGCTCCAGGTCCTTTTCGACGGTCCCTCCTCGCATCAAAAATACTTACCAGCAGACAGCTTCCTTGCCCGGGTCAGGGTCTCGTGGTCGCCTGAGGGATGACAGCACCTCACCCTTCTCCATCAGATCAGCCGGCTGCAATCACTGGTACCTCGCTGAGGACAGCAGCCCCTCCGAACGCTCCAAAACGCTGCCTCTGGTCAAGCCAGCCAGCCACTTGACCGCGATCCAAGAGTTTTCCAAAGACAGTTCCGCGGGGATCATGCCGACATGGGACGTCGTGCCGAGAAGGTCGAGGAGACTTTCACCCAGGAGATCTCTTCCCATGTCCAGAAACGACCCCAACGTCACGCCCCGCTGCTTCCCGAGATCCAAGTCGGCCTCGGGAGACGTGATAGAGAAGGACGTGGAGCTGAGCGTCCCCGGGAGCGTGCGCACCCTGACGGAGCAGTTCCAGGCCTACCTCTACAACCACAGCCTCCGCCAGTCCATCCTCAAAGGCAGCATGACCCCCCAGGGAAGCCTGTTCGAAGATCTGGACACGTCTCCCATCAGCTTGAAGCAGACCCCCGAGTTTTGCGAAATCCCCCCGAAGGCAGTAAACAGAAGCAAGGGCATCCCCAGGACAAAGAAGTGCTGACGGTCAGTTCCAAGAGCCAGCACGGAGAGCCTCACCAGCGTTTCCTTTCGCGAGGAAAGCACCCCCGATGAAGACGAGGACGGCGCTTTTCCCATCTCGGCCAAAAACGAGCTGGACATCACGGAAGAGACCCCCTTGCCCAAACCTTCCGCTGTCTACCCCCCGTACCCGTTAACCTGTGTTACGA
This sequence comes from Stramonita haemastoma, assembly GCA_030674155.1. NCBI lineage: Eukaryota > Metazoa > Mollusca > Gastropoda > Neogastropoda > Muricidae > Stramonita > Stramonita haemastoma. The sequence continues at coordinate 9,973 of JASPKP010006142.1, forward strand.
ATCCACAGCGACTCCGAACAATCCCAGGATATTCCAGAGAAACAGCGCCTTCCGGAAATTTTCCAAACAGCGCGCGGTAGACGCAGAAGACTGCATGGATGGAGGGAATCCGGAGGGCTACTACGACATGCCGCTGATGAAGAAATCCCAGTTTCTTCCTTCCAGCCTGCCTGGAACCGACATCTCCAGCCACCCCTTTGATTTCCAAGATTACTACATCGATGACGACTTCACAGAAACCAGCAGCAACAGCAACCCCGACCACAGCCGCCAACAAACTGTGAAAAGCCGAGACTGCGAAGCCACTCACATCACCGACCGATCCAGACAGCGGGTGCGAAAGCATGTCTGGCTGGGCGACAACAACAAAACGAGCAGGGCAAGAGGCTCTGGTTCGGCGGGAACAACAAAGCAGCGGCGGACTACGCCCCACAAAAAACCCAGCCGTCTGCGGGTCACATTTTTTCTGCCCCGAAACGCGGAATGGAAACCCAGGATCGCTCAAAAGGATACCTTAGAGAGCAGCAGGCCCAAGAATGGGAAAAGCAGGAACACCACAGAAAAGCCCACCAGAAGCCTGGAAACCCTCGACAAAAAGCAGACGGAATCCCACAACGGGGGAAAGACGAGTCCGGGGAAACGAACACGGAAAGATTCGTCACACACACAGACCAAACGCGAGAGACGCCGCCGACGAACCACACAGACTGGCTCCCCCCAAAAAAAAACCTACAAGAAGACGCCGCGGATCTTTCTAGCGCAACATGCCACGACGAGAGAGACGACCACCAGCCCGGCTCCAAGAAAGCCGCTTTCCTCCAAACTTACTACGACGACGCCGAACCGGAACACCAACAACACCACACCCCCTCAAGACGCGGACAAGCACACATGGGACACGAACAGGGCGAGAGAGAGCCGGTGGGAAGAATTCGTCCGGCACACGAAACTCAAGGAAAGCATCAAAGAAGGCAGCGGCAAGGAAAACCTCAGCAGAGAAGGGTTCCGACCAGAAGAAGACTCGGCGAAGCATGCTCTCGCAGGCTGCGCACCTGGGTTTAAACCCCAAACTCCGGAGACGGCCAAGCAGCAGAAGCAGCAGAAGAAGAAGAAGAGTGCCTCTGACCACTCCCCCCCTCACAGTGGTGCCAGTTTCATGGCGGAGGATGATGATGATGATGACGATCCTCTTCTGCTGCTGCTACCTGCGAGTGGAGAGAGCTCTGTTAGCACCGTGGTGGAAAAGCCTCGCCAGAATCTGATGTCCCAGTCTTTTACCATTGAGGAGGAAGAAGGGGAGGAGGAGGAGGAGGACAACGACGATAATGTATGCATATGACCAATGATGATAAAAGACAACACCACCCTGATTCCCGAGAGGCTGCGGAACATCCTCGATGCATTCTGCTGCACGTGGAGCGAACCACTTTGCTGCCGCAAGAAGGTAGGACGTTTTTTTTTCTTCTTTTTTCTCTTCCCTTTCTTCTTCTTCTAGCCGCCGCTGTAGTCTAGTGGTTAGGGCGTTGGACTCGTAATCTAAAGGTTGCGGGTTCGATCCCAGCGTTCGGCTATGGCGTTGTGCCCTTGGAAAAGGCACTTTACGGCTATTTTCTCACCCCACCCAGGTGTAAAAGGGGTACCAACCTTGTGTGGGGGTTAACCCTGCGATAGACTGGCGTCCTATTCAGGGGGAGTCTATGACTCTCAGTCGCTTAACGCCACAGAAACCGGGATAAGCACCGGCCTGATGAGCCTTAGGCTCGGGACAGACTTTAACTTCTTCTTCTTCTCCTCAGTTCTTTTTAATGTGAGAGAGGAGTAGTTTATTGCTTTGAGGATGGGAAACCAAACATGGAAGTGTGTGTGTGCGTTGTGTCACTGTGTTGACTGTTGTGTGTGTGTGTGTGTGTGTGTGTGTGTGTGTGTGACTGTGTGTGTGTGTGTGTGTGTGGCGCGCGCGGCGCGCGCGTTTTTATTTCGAGAATGATGGAATGTGTGTGTGTGTGTGTGCGTGTGTCGTGCGTGCGTGCGTGCGTGCGTGCGTGCGTGCGGCGTGCGGGCGTGCGTGTGTGTGTGTGTATTTCATTCTCTTATTTCATTCTTTTATGTCGTGGATAATGAAATATGTTTGCGTGCGCACGCGCGCGCACGCGCGCGCGTGTGTGTGGTGTGTGTGTGTGTGTGGGGGGTGGGGTGTGTGGTGTGTGTGGTGTGTGTGGAGAGAGGGGAGGGAGAGAGAGAGGAGAGAGAGAGAGAGAGAGAGAGAGAGAGAGAGAGAGAGAGAGAGAGATGGGCTTTAATTTCTAGCATTTTGTAGGACAGTTTTGAATTCTTGAAGTTCCAGGAAAGCCTTCAGTTTTTTTGTTTGTTTTATTTTGCCATTTTTGGGGGTCTGTTTGCTTGTCGCGAAACAAAGTTTTTGAGTAATTACAGTTGTGTGAAAAGACTGTCTTCAAAACATGAAATCTGTCTTGCAGAATACTCAATGGTGGGAATGATTTTTTTTACTTGGTCGAATTATGGTTTGGTGCGTTTTTGTTTTGTTTTTCTTCTAATTTTGATAGAGACGAGCCTCAAAAATACATGTATTACCCCCCCCCCCCCCCCCCCCCCAGTAATCATATAAAGTCAAAAATGTCCCCCCTAGTAATTTAAAGTGAAAATGTCATTTTATGCACTTTTGTAACAATGTTTTTCCTTTGGTAATGTGGTAGTGATAGGCATAAAACTGGGGGGGGGGGGGGGGGGGGGGAACACCCATCACATACACGCATGCGCGTACAACTTGGGAAAAGAGTAACTGGGATTTGAACACACACACACACACACCACACACACATCTCATCACTCCCTCTCTCCTCTCTCTCTCTTTCTCCCATCTCTCTCTCTCTCTCTCCTCTCTCTCTCTTTTCCATTTTGACAGGCCACAATGTTAATTTTTTTTTAAAAGTTTGATCCATTCCTTCTTTCCCACTGGCAAGGGTGGTTAGAGACACTCAGACACGTCATTTGAAGTATTACGTCACACGTCATGTTATTTTCTCTTTAAAGGCTGTTCAGGGGCTAAAAAGACATTAGCGTGTAGAGAGATTCTGTACATTTTGCTTTTAGCTCTTTTTATTTTTTCCCCCGTTTTCCCTCTCTTCTTCCTCCCTCTTCCCCCGGGACCTTTTTCTTTTTTTTATTAAAATAGTAGTAGGGGTGTATGGAGTAGTAGCAGTATAGTAGTTTTAGTAGTAGGAGTAGTAGCAGAGTAGTATAGTGGTTGGTGGTGGTGGGGTGGGATTGTAGTAGTAGAAGTAGTTAATAGGAGTAGCAGTAGTATAGCTGTAGTAGTAGTGTAAAAGTAGTAGTAGTACAGCAGCGTATTAGATAATAGTTGTAGCAGCAGTTAGCAGCAGGGGCCTTAGGTGAGCAGTAGGAGTAGCAGTAGTAGTAAGTAGTATATTTGAGTAGTAGTTTGATAGTAGTAGTAGTAGTAGTAGTAGTAGGAGTGGCCTAGCAGTAGGAGTTGCAGTGGTAGTAGCAGTGTGGAAGTTAGTAATAGTAGTAGTAGTAGAGTAGTAGTAGCAGTAAGTAGTAGTAGTAGTAGTAGCAGTAGTAGTAGTAGTAGCAGTAGTAGTAGTAGTAGTAGTAGTAGTAGTGGTAGTAGCAGTGGTGAGAGTAGTGAGTAGTAGTAGTAGTAGTAGTAGTAGTAGTAGTAGCAGTAGTAGTAGTATAGTGGAGTAGCAGTGGTGGAAGTAGTATAGTAGTAGTAGAGTAGCCGCGTAGTAGTAGTAGTATAGTAGTAGTAGCAGTAGCAGTAGTAGTAGTAGTGGTAGTAGCAGTGAGAAGTAGTAGTAGTAGTATAGTAGAGTAGTAGTAGTGGTAGTAGCAGTAGTAGTAGTAGTAGTAGTAGTAGTAGTAGTAGTAGCAGTGTAGTATAGTAGTAGCAGCAGTATAGTAGTATTAGTGTAGTAGTAGTAGTAGATAGTAGTAGTAGTAGTAGTAGTAGTAGTAAGTAGTAGCAAAAGGTAAACAACAAACAAACAAAACAAACAAAACAGGTAAAGGTGGTCCCATAGCATGTATGGTCGTAGGGGAGCGAGGGTCAGAGACCTCAGCTTCTCTAGGGGCCAGTATGTTGAGGGCGGCGCCCATCTCCTCTCCCTCGCTGCTTTACCCCCCCCCCCCTTTTTTTTTTTATTATTGTGTGCGTGCGTGCGTGTGTGTGTGTGTTTATTTATTTTTTTATATCGAGGATAATGGAATAACCACTCATTTGCTTTTTTACATCAGTTCCCGTGTGTATGCAGTTTTGTCAATCTTATCTGTGTGTGTGTGTGTGTGTGTGTGTGTGTGTGTGTGTGTGTTTGTGTGTGTGTGTGAGTGTGTGTGTATCGTGCGTGTCGTGTTGCGTGCGTGCGTGCGTGCGTGTTTAACTTGATGTTCTATTCGAGGATTATACAAAACAAAAACCCCATCATGTGCTTTTCTTTTACATCCAATCCCCTTAGACATGCGGTTGTGTAAATTTTGTCGCGTGTGTGTGTGTGTGCGCGCACGCGCGCGCGCGTGTGTGCGCGTGTGTGCGTGCACATTGCAATGAGAGAGAGAAGAGAGAGAGAGAGAGAGAGAGAGGAGAGAAGAGGAGAAAAGAGAGAGAGAAAGGAGAGGAGAAGAGGGAAAAGAAGGGGAATGTAGCTATTTATTGTCTGAACTTTTACAAGGCGTAACTCCCCTTTTCTTTTTTGTTTAAAACCCCCCCCCCACCCCCCCCCCC
>JASPKP010006143.1:0-14731 GCA_030674155.1 Stramonita haemastoma
CCCCTGTACCCCACCCTGTCCCCTCCCCCTTGTCCCCCTCCCCCCTTCCCCCTCCCGTCCTCCTGTACCCACCCTGTCCCCCTCCCTTGTCCCCCTTCCCCCCCTCCCTTGTCCCCCTCCCCCCTCCCCCCTGTCCTCCTGTACCCACCCTGTCCCCCTCCCTTGTCCCCCTTCCCCCTCCCCCCTGTCCTCCTGTACCCACCCTGTCCCCCTCCTTGTCCCCCTCCCCCCTCCCGTCCTCCTGTACCCACCCTGTCCCCCTCCCTTGTCCCCCTTCCCCCTCCCTTGTCCCCCCCTCCCCCCGTCCCCCCTCTGCCCCCCGTCCCCCCTCTGCCCCCCGTCCCCCCCCCTCCCTCTGCCCCCCCGTCCCCCCCCTCCCTCTGCCCCCTCCCTCTCCCCCCCTCCCTCCCTTGTCGCCCTCGCCCCCCTACCCCCCCTGTCCCTCCCCCCTGTCGCCCTCCTCCCTCCCCCTGTCCCCCCCCTACCCCCCTGTCCCTCCCCCCTGTCCCTCCCCTCCCTGTCCCCCCTACCCCCCCCTCTCCCCCTGTCCCCCCTCCCCTCTCCCCCTGTCCCCCCTCCCTCCCCCTGTCCCCCCTCCCTGTCCCTCCCCCCTGTCGCCCTCCGCCCTCCCCCCTGTCCCCCCTCCCCTTCCTCCCCATTCCCTGTCCCACCCTCCCTCCCCTATACCTCCACCTCCCACCCTCCCCTATACCCCGTCCCCACCCTCCCTCTATACCCCCTACCCCCCCACCCCGTCCCCTTTGATTTAAAAAAAAAAAAAAAAAGCACCAACACCAGAAGAAAGACAACACATCTCCTCCAAAGCCCAGAGGATTACAAGTTAGGGGGCGATCCCCGTAGGGATCTGCAATTCCTAACTCACAGCCACATTGTCATCTTTATACTTTTACAACTTGGTATTACACTGGCCATTTCAAATTTAAAAGGTTCTTTTTCTATGTCTGTTTAAAAATGGAAAAAAAAGCTTCATCTTAAATATTTTGTGTCACCAGGTACTTCTTTCACACAGGTAACAGCACATTCTATATTTTTATTTTAATTATTTGCTGCTTCATTTCCATTAGATAGGACTTTTCCCTAGACTTCTGATCAACTTCAAACAATAAAAAGGAATATAACTCTTTATGGAAGCCTTTGGAGGGGAGGTAATATTGCCTTAAAATAAAATGAACGTTTTATCACGCACAGAGAATATGTCAGAAACTCTAAATACAGTGGAACAATGTGCATGCGCAGCATAAATTAACACAGGTAAAATAACTGACAGCTTGAAGATAGTTTGATACTGGTAAATTTGTTATCTAGGGGCAATGCAGGGACAGATAAGAAAGGAAACAGGAGGGGGAAATCTTAAGTTTGAAATAAGTATGTCTAGAGACTGGATAGAAAAGTGTCAGAAGTAGGCTTTTGGTGAAGTGAGAGAGAAGGGTCATTCCAGACCGATGGACCAGAAATAGAGAAAGAGAAATAAACACACATGTACACACACACACACACACACACACACACACACACACACACACACACACACACACACACACACACACTCACACACACACACACACCACACACACACACACACACACACACACACACACCACACACACACACACACACACACACACACACACACACACACACACACAACACACATACATACATACACACACTAACACACACACACACACTACACACACACACACACACACTACACACACACACACACACACACACACACACACACACACACACACACACACACACACACACACACACACACACACACACACACACACACAAGATTCAAGACTTAGTTCCTTTCACCCCTGTTGGGGCATGGAGAATAACAAATGAATTCAACAGGAGAAAACAACAACAACTTTACAGCTACACTACCAAAAGTATTATCAATACTTACCTGAACTGAAAAGGAAAAATTCATGGCAGAATGATAAACGAACAATGTTAAAGACTCAACAGATTTTTTTAAAAAAAGTATTTGATTTCTGTAAAAGACACAAACTACACTCGTGAAAGGCATCACATGAAATTTCAAGAAATACCTGCGAATCTTGTAAATTTTGAGAGGGACAGGGGAACTTTTTTGGAATTACATTTCATCAGTCAACAAAACTTACAACTGGACATGGGTTAAAGAAAATGCTGAGGAATAAAATCTTGTCATAAATGTTTGAAGTAGGGACATTCCATGATAAAATGAAATTCATCCCCTCAAAGAAACATATTGCATTTTGAACACATTCTTTCTTGCCATGGTATGTTATGGAAACATCCAACCGACAATAGACCGCTTGTGATAACTACAACTAAATTTCATAAGAGTGTAAACATATACATCTAATAGACAAGTTATATATTGTTCCATACCAAAATCCATTTTATAGTTTTTGTATTCAGGGCATTCTCCCACAACTCAGCTCTCCATTTACAAACAAAATTCCTTATTAAGAAAGTTTTAATATATGAACTTGTAGAATTGATAGTTGAACAAAACTGTGTCTCCCACAAACAGTTAAATCTGCTTTGTACTAAAATGTTTTGTATCTACTCAGCCATGCCAATTGAATCAAAGATTTTGTCATGTGAATCTTTCATCTTCTGATAAACATTTGATGATAGCTTTTTCAGACTGGAAGTCAAGCAGTTGCATCCAGAAATGACTCATTCCAACAGAAACCAAAATAGACAAGGGATGTATGCCCTTTCTCCAAGTACTAACAAAGTTGACATGGTAGGCTTTGAACAAAACTATATTAACAATTTTAACTGAAACTTATGAATTATTTCTCCTGTTTCATATTCCCAAATTTCACACTCACACAACAAAACAGGTACAATGATTTTATCCAGTTAATGGTGTCACATGTCCGCATGATTCTTTTTGCTGTGCAGTCTTTATTAAGCTGAACATGACTTTAGTAGCTTTATCATATGCAGTTTTGTTGTTGTTGTTTTGCATTTTGCAATACTGCCACTCTTACTGAAAATGCTCTCTAAATATTCAAAAACATTAACAACTTTCACAGCTTTTCCACCATATGTGAACTTGTTACCAGATCTATCACAACCAAATATGATTTTCACACACACACACACACACACACACAGACACACACACACACACACACACACACACACACACACACACACACACACACACACACACACACACACACACACACACACACACACACACACACACACACACATCCTGTGTGGCTACTTCCTGTCGAAATTACTTCCCCTTTACAGACTATGTTAAAGCAGCTCCATCCCTTTTAATTGTTTGAAGCTGCTTAGTTCTCCAGATAAAACCTTCCATCTCATGGAATTGAAGCAACAATTTTTATATGAATTTGTAGGAACTGCTATTTACCTGTGTGGAACAAGTACAAGGTGAAAGTAAATGATTGTTGACACATGTATATTTTTAATTTCTAAAGTAATATAGGAAAACACCTTCAAAGTTTGGAATCTCTAGTTTGATAAAAGGTCATACAAATCAAAATGCAATAACTTGGGCTGAGTTAGGAATTGCAGATCTCTGCGGAGATCTGCCCCTAATTTCTAATCCTCTGAGCTTTGGAGGAGATGTGTTGTCTATCTTCTCTTGTTCGTGCCTGGATGAGGGAGAAAAGGGAAGGAGAGAGATAGGTAAAGGGCAGCTGAGGGGGGAGGGGGGAAGGAGGGAGAAAGGGGGGGAGGAGAGAGAGGGGGGGGGGAGGAGAGAGAGGGGGGAAGGAGAGAGAGAGGGGGGGAGCGGGGGACGGGGAAGGAGAGAGAGGGGGGGGGAGAGAAAGGGGGGGGGAGGAGAGAGATAGGTAAAGGGCAGCTGAGGGGGGGGGGAGGAGAGAGAGAGGGGGGGAGGAGAGAGAAAAGGGGGGGGAGGGGGAGAGAGAGGGGGGGGGGGGGGGAAGGAGAGAGAGGGGGGAGGAGGGGAGGAGGGGGAGAGAGAGAGGGGGGAGAGAGAGGGGGGGGGGAGGGGGAAGGAGAGAGAGGGGGGAGGAGAGAGACGGGGGAGGAGAAAGGGGGGGGAGGGAGAGAGGGGGGGAGGAGGAGAGACGGGGGAGGAGAAAGGGGGGGGAGGAGAGAGAGGGGGGAGGGAGGAGGGGGGGGGGAGGGAGAGAGGGGGGAGGAGAAAGGGGGGGAGGAGAGAGAGAGGGGGAGGGAGAAAGGGGGAGGGGTAGGGGAAAGGGGAGAGAGGAGGGAAGGGGTGGTGGGGTGAGGGGGGGAGGGAACAGGTTAACTACCTATTTCCAGGAGTTTTGCATAATGTCACTGTTCACCATAATTCCCAGGGGGGCACAGATTCATTGTTTATCACACTAGTATTGTTCACTATGATAGTAAGTATCTATGTACATGCTAATATTGTTCACTATGATAGTAAGTATCTATGTACATGCTAATATTGTTCACTATGATAGTAAGTATGTGTGTACATGCTAATATTGTTCACTATGATAGTAAGTATGTGTGTACATGCTGATATTGTTTACTATGATAGTAAGTATCTATGTACATGCTAATATTGTTCACTATGATAGTAAGTATGTGTGTACATGCTGATATTGTTCACTATGATAGTAAGTATCTATGTACATGCTAATATTGTTCACTATGATAGTAAGTATCTATGTACATGCTAATATTGTTCACTATGATAGTAAGTATCTATGTACATGCTAATATTGTTCACTATGATAGTAAGTATGTGTGTACATGCTAATATTGTTCACTATGATAGTAAGTATGTGTGTACATGCTGATATTGTTTACTATGATAGTAAGTATCTATGTACATGCTAATATTGTTCACTATGATAGTAAGTATGTGTGTACATGCTGATATTGTTTACTATGATAGTAAGTATCTATGTACATGCTGATATTGTTCACTATGATAGTAAGTATGTGTGTACATGCTAATATTGTTCACTATGATAGTAAGTATCTATGTACATGCTAATATTGTTCACTATGATAGTAAGTATCTATGTACATGCTAATATTGTTCACTATGATAGTAAGTATCTATGTACATGCTGATATTGTTCACTATGATAGTAAGTATGTGTGTACATGCTAATATTGTTCACTATGATAGTAAGTATGTGTGTACATGCTGATATTGTTCACTATGATAGTAAGTATCTATGTACATGCTAATATTGTTCACTATGATAGTAAGTATCTATGTACATGCTAATATTGTTCACTATGATAGTAAGTATCTATGTACATGCTGATATTGTTCACTATGATAGTAAGTATGTGTGTACATGCTAATATTGTTCACTATGATAGTAAGTATGTGTGTACATGCTGATATTGTTTACTATGATAGTAAGTATCTATGTACATGCTAATATTGTTCACTATGATAGTAAGTATCTATGTACATGCTGATATTGTTCACTATGATAGTAAGTATGTGTGTACATGCTGATATTGTTCACTATGATAGTAAGTATGTGTGTACATGCTGATATTGTTTACTATGATAGTAAGTATCTATGTACATGCTAATATTGTTCACTATGATAGTAAGTATGTGTGTACATGCTGATATTGTTCACTATGATAGTAAGTATGTGTGTACATGCTAATATTGTTCACTATGATAGTAAGTATGTGTGTACATGCTGATATTGTTTACTATGATAGTAAGTATCTATGTACATGCTAATATTGTTCACTATGATAGTAAGTATGTGTGTACATGCTGATATTGTTTACTATGATAGTAAGTATCTATGTACATGCTAATATTGTTCACTATGATAGTAAGTATGTGTGTACATGCTGATATTGTTTACTATGATAGTAAGTATGTGTGTACATGCTGATATTGTTTACTATGATAGTAAGTATCTATGTACATGCTAATATTGTTCACTATGATAGTAAGTATGTGTGTACATGCTGATATTGTTTACTATGATAGTAAGTATGTGTGTACATGCTAATATTGTTCACTATGATAGTAAGTATGTGTGTACATGCTGATATTGTTTACTATGATAGTAAGTATCTATGTACATGCTAATATTGTTCACTATGATAGTAAGTATGTGTGTACATGCTGATATTGTTTACTATGATAGTAAGTATCTATGTACATGCTAATATTGTTCACTATGATAGTAAGTATGTGTGTACATGCTGATATTGTTTACTATGATAGTAAGTATCTATGTACATGCTAATATTGTTCACTATGATAGTAAGTATGTGTGTACATGCTGATATTGTTTACTATGATAGTAAGTATCTATGTACATGCTAATATTGTTCACTATGATAGTAAGTATGTGTGTACATGCTAATATTGTTCACTATGATAGTAAGTATGTGTGTACATGCTAATATTGTTCACTATGATAGTTAGTATGTATGTACATGCTAATATTGTTCCCTATGATAGTAAGTATGTATGTACATGCTAATATTGTTCACTATGATAGTAAGTATGTGTGTTACACACATGCTAATATTGTTCACTATGATAGTAAGTATGTATGTGCATGCTAATATTGTTCCCTATGATAGTAAGTATGTGTGTACATGCTAATATTGTTCCCTATGGTAGTAAGTATGTGTGTACATGCTAATATTGTTCACTATGGTAGTAAGTATGTGTGTACAAACTGGCTTGCTGTCACCCTTCATGCCAGAAATTAATCCCTGGTGGATGTGCTATTTGCATATAGGACCTTTTATTGTTTGGGGTTCTTTTACCCACCATTTACTTAATGTATCTAGCTGCATTACAACTTCAGAGATGATTTCTGAATATCAAACCTGTGTGTATCCATTTTTTTTCCCATCTATTCATGTTTTTTTGTTTTTGTTTATTTGGGGGGGGGGGTATTTTATCTTTCTTTTTTTTTTGGGGGGGGAGGGTTGTCATCCCTCCTACCCATAGGCTTGCTCCTCCAAAGGGCAGAAAAGGTTTTTAACATGTGCGGCAAGCAAATGCTAGTGGTTAGGGTGCTGCACTCATGATTTGATGGACCCTGATTGAGCCACCAGGAGGCGCCTGTGTTAGGGGATTTTACCCTGGACTTCACGTGGGTACTGATTCCAGGGCCCAGCCCAACGTCCTGAGGAGGTAAACCCTACCATGAGTTATTAGTCTCATTTTCCTTTGCAGACATAGGAACTATATTGATCAAGCTAAAGAGACCGACAAATTTGGGGGAATCTCTGTGTGTGTGCGTGTGTGTGGTGTGTGTGTGTGTGTGTGTGTGTGTGTGTGTGTGTGTGTGTGTGTGTGTGTGTGGTGTGTGTGTGTGTGTGTGTGTGTGTGTGTGTGTGTGTGTGGTGTGTGTGTGTGTGAATGTGTTGTGTGTGTGTGTGGTGTGTGTGTGTGTGTGTGTGTGTGTGTGAATGTGTGTGTGTGTGTGTGTGTGTGTGTGTGTGAATGTGTGTGTGTGTGAATGTGTGTGTGTGTGTGTGTGTGTGTGAATGTGTTGTGTGTGTGTGTGTGTGTGTGTGTGTGTGTGTGTGTGTGTGTGTGTGTGTGTGTGTGTGTGTGTGTCTATGTGTAACACACAGTGGGCATCTGTCAGTCTCCAAAGACTATGGAGTTGGGCTCTATGCTCTAGAGTGCAAAGCCTGGGTGAGTAAATATGGAGGGCAAGCTGTTACTCATGCAGCAGACCCCCCTCTCTGCGCGTTGCTGGAATGGTCCATTGAAAAAGCAATCCCCGATACACATGTTCCAGTGCTATTGCAGGAGCCGCCAGAACGTTTCCATTTTCAGCCCGAAGCGAACAACCAACATAATTAGTTGTACACCAACAATTAGTCGTACCCCAATATTCGGCTTTGGCCTTCCTCAGGGCGTGTTTATCATAATGACGTGTGGAATGTCGTCAATTTCAAGTATAGGTCATTTGAAACTTTGTTATGATATCTCAACTTAAGCATCATACTAAGCTGATGTCAGGTAGACAGACAAACTGACAGACACAGAGCTCTCTCTCTCTCCTCTTCCTCCTCTCTCCTCTCTCTCTCTCTCTCTCTCTCTCCTCTCTCTCTCTCTCTCTCTCTCTCTCTCTCTCTCGTGTGACCTATACCGCACAGCTAGGCGTGACTATAAACAGCTTTTAAAGACAAAACGTAAACTGTTTAATAATGCTTTGTTGGATAAACTGCTTGCTTCTGTTGACAAGCAGAAAGAGTTTTGGAATGTAATGGGCAGTATACAGAGTAAAAGAAATCAGCCTGTTAATAATATTAGTTTAGCCGATTGGTTTCAACATTTTCAGAAATTGCTTGAAACCAATGATAATGTTCATAATGAGACAGGCAGGGAAGAAGGAACTGATAACGGTGATTATAGTGACGATTATTTTAATTGTCGGATTTCGAAAGAAGAAATAATGTTAGCTTTAAGGAAACTGAAAAACCAACAGGCCCCTGGCCCATATGGTATCATTTAGAGACAATAAAAAATGCTTGTAAAGTGGAGTCAGTAATGAACTTTATGGTACAATTTTTCAATGCTTTATTTGATAAAGGTGTGTACCCTGATAGTTGGACAGAGTCAATTGTTCTACCTTTGTACAAAAAAGGCAATGTCAATAATCCAAATAACTATAGGTGAATTTCTTTATGTAATATTAGTAGCAAGTTATATAGCACAGTTATTAATAGAAGATTACAGGAATTGGTAGAGGACAATAACATAACTGGTGAATTTCGGGCTGGGTTTAAGCGAAATTACTCCACTATAGATCATATGTTTACTTTAATGGCTTTTGTTCAAAAACAGTTTTGTTTAAATCGTAAATTGTATGTGGCTTTCATCGATTTTGAGAAATCCTTTGCTTGTGTTTATAGAAGCATTTTGTGGCCCATTTTGTTTAAGAATGGATTCCGGGGAAAGTTATTTAAATGCATTATGAGTATGTATGAATTTGTAAATGCTAGAGATAGATGTGTTGCATCATTAACAGATTATATAAACTGTACAGCTGGTGTGAAACAAGGAGATGTGTGTAGTCCTATTTTGTTTTCTTTGTTTATCAATGAGTTAACTTTATAAGTTATTCGTAATGGTAAACATGGTGCACAATTTATTGATGATACTTTAAAAATATTTTTACTCCTGGCTGATGACGTAGTATTAATTTCAGAAACAATAGTTGGGCTACAGAGACAATTAAATAATTTAGAAAAAGCATCAGTTTCACTCCACTTAAAGGTCAAAAAGTAATATTATAGTATTTAGAAAAGTAGGGCATCTTGCAGAGCGGGAAAGATGGACAGACAATGGAAACGTTATGCCAGTTGTGGACGTCTATAAGTATTTAGTAATATATTTTTCAACACGATTAAGTTTCTCCTTTGCTTGTAGAGATCTGTTAAGTAGAGCAAAATATCCGTTTACTGCGTATTCTAAGAAAATTATGGCAATTAGATAATGAATCTCTCACATTATTTCTTAAGTTATTTGACACACAGATTAAACCAGTGGTACAATATGGTGCTGAACTATGGGGCTTAGATGCAAGTGTAGTAGAAATTGAGAAGATTCGTTTATATGCATTGAAGAAATTTCTATGTATATCAATCCAAACACCTAATGACTTAGTTTATGGGAGACTAACAGGTATCCAATAAGTTTAATCTCCCTGGTTAAGTGTATTCGTTATTGGCTGAAACTGATGCAAATGGACTCACATAGATTACCACATAAAGCTTCTAACATGTTAATGAATTTAGATGCAAGAGGTAAGAAAAATTGGGTCTCAAGTATAAGATTAAAATTGTATGAATATGGTTTTGGGTTTGTATGGGAAAGTCAAGGTGTAGGGGACACAGTTTTATTCGTATGTTTCGGCAAAGACTTGTGGATTGTAGATGGCAGACACAGTCTTCACATGTTCAGGAGAGTGATCGATTTAACATGTACAGAATGTTGAACCCATTGCATGGTGTTCCAGTTTACTTATCTATGCACTTAAATAGACATTTGAAACAAATAATGACCAAGTTCAGATTTGGAATTTCCGATATACATTTACATGCTTATCGTTATAAGTCTATCAATGACCATAATTTAATGTGTCCATCATGTCATGATGTACTTGAAAATGAACTTCATTTTGATTTGTCTTGTCCTGAGCTAAAAGAGCTGCGAGAACAACTGATTCCTTTAAAGTATTTTCGACAACCAGTTTTGTTCAAATTAGTTATGCTGATGACGTCTACTAATGGAAAAATTGCAAAAAAATCTTGTTGTATATTCATACAACGCATTTAAAGTACGCGGTATGTTGTCAACATAATATGTTAACATGTGAAAACTTACAAAGTGTGTGTTTCTTTTTGTATGTAAACCCCTTCTAAGGGACAATGGCCTTTATGAATAAAATTAATATTCCGAATCTCTCTCTCTCTCTCTCTCTCTCTCTCTCTCTCTCCTCTCCTCTCTCTCTCTCTCTCTCTCTCTCTCTCTCTCTCTCTCTCTCTCTCTCTCTCTCTCTCTCTCTCTCTCTCACACATCACACACACACACACAACACACACACACACACACACACACACACACACACACACACATACACACACACATACACACACACACACTTCACACACACACACACACACACACACACACACACACACACACACACACACACACACACCACACACACACACACACACCACACACACACACACACACACACACAACACACACGACGCTTACATTCATTCAGCAACGATCAGTCAGAAAGTCAGGTCCAGCAATACCCCTACAAAAATCCCGGGCCTTAAGATTCCATTTCTGTCAGATTTGTGTGCGATCCCTCAGCAATGACACTTGGCCGAGGTTCGTCCTGCAAAGTTTTCAACTAAAACAAAAAAAGAAGAGTTTTCTGCCTGTATGTACTTGGTTTCTTTAGTGAATTATTTACGTTTTATTTCTGAAATATCCAGAGAAAACAGAGACATCGTGACGACTAGTAAATCCCGTATGTATCTTTTTCGAAATTGCCTGGACGTTTGGTTATAGAGATGGTGTGTGCCTGTATTCGTCTTAGAACTGTTGGTTAAAGAGACGGTGTGTTTGCCTTTGTCTCAGAACTATTGGTTACAATTTTGTTTCCTTATTTTATTTCCTTTTATCTCTAATTTTGAGGAGAGTGGAATAAGCTTTCATGTGCTTTTGTACAGTGTACATCCTTTGTAGTCCCTGTGTGTATGCAGATTTTGTAAATGTTGTCATCCGTTACCACCGGTACACGTCGGAAAAGCAGAATGGTTTTGACGTTCGGGCAAGAAGAGAGAGTGATAACTTGGAAACTCGTTTAACTCTGTTGAATCTGAACGGGGAAGCAAAAGAGGGGAAATATGAGGAAACATTAGAAAAGGGTCTGGGAATCTGATTCTAGGGTCTCTATAATTTGAAAAAAAGGACTTTCAAGAGACGAATGAGAAGAGAGAATGGGAGTTGCATTGTTTCCTGTCCCTGGATGGAGGGATGGATAATGATGAAGAGAAGATGGGGGAGGGTTGGTGCAGGACCAGTGTAAGAATTTTGTCTTTGAATGTTGGACTCAAAGGAGTCACCACTCTGAAAATTTGAGTATTCTTGATGATTTCTGGGTTCGAATTGATTCTCAGTTGGTAGCGAGCATTGTCATTTGATTGCCGTTGACTGCGCCAGTTCTCAAAGGAGTTGTAGCCCCAGCTGATGGATGAAGGCGTTGGGGTTGTCTGTAGTTCCGTGCATTGTTGTCCCGGGAGTAATCCTGGTGGGGCTGTCTTCTATCCCTCAGTTCCTGAGATGTTTGACTGGTTCTACCTGTGTTGGTCTCTTGTTGCTTCTGGGGATGCCTTGCCCACTGTCATACCAGAGAGAGAGAGAGAGAGAGAGAGAGAGAGAGAGAGAGAGAGAGAGAGAGAGAGAGAGAGAGAGAGGCTCTCTCTCTCTCTCTCTCTCTCTCTCTCTCTCTCTCTCTCTCTCTCTCTCTCTCTCTCTCTCTCTATCTGACATTGGCTCAGTACGACGTTTAAGTTGAGATATCAGAGCAAAGTTTCACGATGACGTATAATTGAGATTGACGTCATTCCATACGTCATTATGATAAACACGCCCTGAGGAAGGCCAAAGCCGAAATATTGGGGTACAACTAATTAATATGTTGGTTGTTCGCTTGGGGCTGAAAATGGAAACGTTCTGGCGGCTCCTCTCCTGCAACGGCACTGGAACCATGTGTATTGGCGATTGCTTTTCCAATGGACCATTCAGCAATGTGGAGAGAGGGGGTCTGCTGCATGGGTAACAGCTTGACCTCCATACTTACTTACCCAGGCTTTGCCCTCTAGAGCATAGAGCCCAACTCCATAGTCTTCCAGACTGACTGATGCCCACTGTGTGTTACACACACACACACACACACACACACACACACACACACAGAGGTTTCCCCAAAACTTGTCGATCTGTTTAGCTTGATCAATATAGTTCCTATGGTCTGCAAAGGAAAAGGAGAGCAATAACTCATGGTAGGGTTTACCTCCTCAGGACGTTGGGGCCCTGGTACCCACGTGAAGTCCAGGGTAAAATCCCCTACAGCAGGCGCCTCCGTGGTGGCTTGATCAGGGTCCATCATTTCACCAGTGCAACACTCTAACCACTAACGTCTGCCGTGCACTTTAAAAAAAACATGTTCTTCCTTTTGGGAGAGTAAACCATATTGTACCCGTAGGAACCGATGACAAAAACAAAAACAAAAATTAACTAGATGAAAATGAAGGCACACACGTTTTATATTCAGACACCATCTTTGAAGTGGGAATGCAGCTAGACACAATAAGTAAATGGTGGGTAAAAAAAAAAAAAAAAAAACACTCCAACAAAATGAAAGGTCCTATATGCAAATAGTGCAGCCGCCAGGGATTAAATTCTGCCATGAAGGGTGACAGCAAGCCAGTCTGTACACATATACCGACTATCATAGTGAACATAAATTATTAGCGTGGGATACAATGAATCTGTGCTCCTCTGGGAAATATGGTAAACAGTGATGTAATGCAAGACTCCTGGAAATGTGCAGTTTTGATACATATCCTGTTCACACCATCCTTCTCCCCATCCCTCCTCCCCCCTAGCTATCCCTCTCCTCCCCCTTTTACCTATCCCTCTCCTTCCCTACCCCCCTCATCCCGGCACGAACATGGAAGATAGACAACACATCTCCTCCAAAGCTCAGAGGATTAGAAGCTAGGGAGAGATCCCCCGTAGAGATCTGCAATTCCTCACTCAGCTTAAATTATTCTGCAATCTGATTTTTATGACATGTTATCAAGCTAGCAATTCCAAACTTTGAAGGTGTTTTCCTATATTACTTTGGAAATTAAAAAAATATGTATGTCTACAATCGTTAACTTTCACCTTGTACTTGTTCCACACAGGTAAATAGCAGTTCCTACAAATTCCTATAAAAATTGTTGCTTCATTTCCATGAGATGGAAGGTTTTATCTGGAGAACTAAGCAACTTCAAACAATTAAAAGGGATGGAGCTGCTTTAAGATAGTCTGTAAAGGGGAAGTAATTTCGACAGGAAGTAGCCACACAGCATATGTGTGTGTGTGTGTGTGTGTGTGTTGTGTGTGTGTGTGTGTGTGTGTGTGTGTGTGTGTGTGTGTGTGTGTGTGTGTGTGTGTGTGAAATCATAATTATTTGGTTGCAATAGATCTAGATCTCGTAAAATGTTCACATATGTTGGAAAAGCTGTGGAAGTTGTTAATGCTTTTGAATATTCAGGAAGCATTTTCAGTAAGAGTGGCAATATTGCAAAATGCAACCCCCCCAAAAAAACCAACCAACCAACCAACCAACCAACCAACCAAACAAACTGCATATGATAAAGCTACTAAAGTCATGTTTAGTTTAATAAAGACTGCACAACAAAAAGAATTACCTATACATGTGACACCATTAATTTGATAGTACCTGTTTTGTTGTGTGGGTGTGAAATTTGGGATTATGAAAACGAGAAATAATTCAAAAGTTTTAGATAAATTTTAAATATTTTTTTTTGTTCAAAGCATACCACGTCAACTTTGTATTTGGAGAAAGGGCATACATCCTTTGTTTTGGTTTCTGTTGGAATGGTTCGCTTCTGGATGCAGCTGCTTGACTTCCAGTCTGAAAAAGCTATCATCAAATATTTATCAGACTATGAAAGATTCACAAAACAAAATCTTTTATCAAATTGGCATGGCTAAATAGATTCAAAACATTTTAATACAAAGCAGATTTAACTGTTTGTGGAAGAGGCAGTTTTGTTCAACTATCAATTCTACCAGTTTATATATTAAAACTTTCTTAATAGATAACTTTGTTCATGAATGGAGAGCTGAGCTGTAGGAGAATGCCTTTAATACAAAAACTATAAAATCGATTTTGGTGTGGAAAAATATATAACTTGTCTACCAGATATATTATGTTTACACTTATGAAATTTCGTTGAAGTTATCAAAGCTTTCTATTGAGGTTGAATGTTTCCATAACATACCACGGGAAGAAAAAATAATAATCAAAATGTAATATGTCTCTTCAGGGGATGAATTTCATGTTATGGAATGTCTCTACTTCAAAACATTATGACAAGATTTTATTCCTCAGCATTTTCTTTAACCCATGTCCAGTTACATTTTTTTGCA
>JASPKP010000614.1:0-15000 GCA_030674155.1 Stramonita haemastoma
ATTGAAAATAAAGTTGGGCTTAAAACACAGCCACAGACAGACAGACAGAGACTGGGTAGCCAAGTGGTAAGAACATCGCGCTGGCAATTTGACGACCTGGTCCGATTCCCGTTCGAAGGGATTTTTCATCTGGAGTTAATATCAGTGCTGACTCCACTCTCCCCAGAAGTCCTTCGGATGAGACCATAAATCGAGGCTCCGTATGCAAACGCACGCAGAATATCTTGCGCACACGTTAATCTTGTTGCGCTTTTCGTAAGAGCAGGCCATCGTGTGCCAGGGGGAACAGATGACAAGATTGACAAAACTGCATGCACATGGGGACTGGATGTAAAAAAGCACATGGGTGCTTATTCCATTATCCTTGAAATAAAAGAATAAATAAATAAATGATAAATAAAATAACAGAGACAGAGAGATGCAGAGACAGAAACAGAGAGACAGAGGTGGGGAGAGAAAGAGGGCGGGAGGGAGGTGGTAGCAGAGAGAGAAGAGATAAAGTGAGAGACACAGAGACAGACAGACAGACAGAAGAGAGAGAGAGAGAGAGAGAGAGAGGAGAGAGAGAGAGAGAGAGAGGAGAGAGAAGAGAGAGAGAGAGAGAGAGAGAGAGAGAGAGAGAGAGAGAGAGAGAGAGAGAAGGCAAGGCAAGGCAAGGCAAGGCAAGGCAAAGTCTTTTATTCGAGGATAATAGATAAGCACTCGTGTGCTTTTTTACATCCAGTCCCCGCCCTTTTCAGGGATACATCAAGTTGAAAATATACGAAACAATAAGACTTTACGCAGTACCAAACAACACACAAGAATAAAAGGACACTATATATGATAAGGTAATAAAATGCACTCTTTCAGAAGACCAAAATCAGAAGTCACAATAAAAAATTTTTGATTATGGAAAAAAAGAAAAGCGTTAGTAGATAAGGAGCAAACAAGAGAACAAAATGAATTAGACAACCGAAAACATCAATCCACCACTATCTATCAAAAATTGTACATGTAATATAAATCATACATTTGGATAGAAGGGGATTTTTTTTTTAAAACTAGCATCCTTATTGGAGGGGGGGGGGGGAGACATACTACCAATAGAATTATAATTTCAAAAAAAAGAAAAAAGAAAAAGAAAAGAAAAACAAACAAACATAAAACATCCTAGATGTTTCAAAAAAATAGGCATATCATTTTTTTCAATCGGATAATGTTTTACACACACTCCCACTCACTCACGCACAAACACACACACAGACACACACACACACACAGACACATACACAGACACACAACACACTCTCACACACACATACACACACAAACATACACTCACACACACACACACACACACACACACACACACACACACACACACACACACACACACACACACACACACACACACAAACACACTCTCACACACACATATACACACAAACATATACTCACACACACACACACACACACACACACACACACACACACACACACACATACACACACACAAACACACACATACACACACACTCACACACACATGCACACACAAACACACACATACACACACACTGACACACACACACACACACACACACACACACACACACACACACACACACACACAACACACACACACACACACACACACACACACACACACGTACGCTCGCACACACACACACACACACACACACACACACATACACACAAAATTTGCTGTCAATAAAAACAGGCCTACCCATAGACTGTTTCTTCCCAGGCCCCATAATAATCTCTATAAATCAAGCCTTGCATATTCAGGAAGAACATTGTGGAATAAATTGCCTCCCTTTCTAAAATCAGTTCCTTCAAAACAAATGTTTAAGAAACTTTTGAAGAAACATCTGATGGACAAATTATAAGTCCGCCCTTATGTTCGACACATTTGGCTGCTTTGTTGTTATTCAAACCCATGTTATTTTTGTATTTCCATTATTTTGTCTGTATGACTTGAGTTTATGTTACTGTCTTCAGTGTTATATTGTAAGATTTTGTTTGGATGAAAATCCTCATTTATTTTAGTTTTCAACCACGGTTGATATTTGTCTTTGATAGTTTTAGAAGTCAATTTTCTTGATTTTTTTTGTGAGGGCAGGATGAAAAAAAGTTGTGTAAACTTAATTTTTTACCCTCAATAAAGATCATTTTGACTTGACTTGACTTGACACACTCTCACACACACACGCACGCACGCACACACACACACACACACACACACACACACACACACACACACACACACACACACACACACACATACACACATTTTCACCGGTTCTGACACATTTCATCAATAAACTGCATTCTAAGGAAAATATATGCCTTGAATATTGAGTAAAATCATAAAGGATACACGAATACTCTATCCGCTGTCAGGCACATATTTTAGGATATATATACCCTAATATCATATCAATCTTATGATTACATCATAAAATTTATGTTTTTACTTATATATGTGGTAATGGACAAAGTTATTCAGGTTTTTGGGGTGGGTTTTTTTTTTAACGATTATTAATGAAAATTTTACATAAAATCAATTACATTCGTCACACGTGATTTTCAAAAAGGGAGTACAAGATATGACTAAAAATGGATGGTAATAGGTGAGACATTCGGGGAGAGAGAGAGAGAGAGAGAGAGAGAGAGAGAGAGAGAGAGAGAGAGAGAGAGAGAGAGAGAGAGAGAGAGAGAGAGAGAGAGAGAGAGAGAGAGAGAGAGAGAGAGATTGTAAGTGTAGGCTACTGATAAGGATGCTAGATATCTTATTATATAACAAGTGGGATAGTGAAACTCAGTCTTAAAAATCAGCTACAATGATACAATGGTAAGATACATGTGAAACATTTAAACGCACACACACACACACACACACACACACACACACACACACACACACACACACACACACACACACACACACACACACAAACACACACAGAGGGGGGGAGAGGGGGGAGTGTGGTTTGTTATTTTTGATGTTTTAAGTGGTTTAGGAGGTGATTTTTGAAGGTTGTTAATGATTGGTGCTGTTTAATTGAATCAGGAAGGGAGTTCCACAGGGTAGGACCTGAGTATAGTAAACTAGATTTGAACAAGTCTATTCTTGGGATTGGGACTCTTGGCTTTTCCATATTTCTGGAATGATTTATTGGGAAATTATCTTTTAAGGGTGTGGGGACATTTCCTGTCATTATCTTAAACATCATGATGCCTTTGTTATATTTTAGTCGTTGGTGTAGGGGAAGAATATTCAACTGATTATAGTCCACTTCTTGCAAGGTTGTTTTCTTCAAAAGGACCAGTTTAAGACCACGTTTATACAGGCTAAGTAACGGTTTCATGGTATTTGCACTGGCAGAATCCCACAGGGTTGCAGCATAGTCTATTGAGGATTGTATATAAGCTTGAAAGAACAGTTTCCTTGAGTTGAAGTCAAGAAAGTGTTTAATTTTAGTCAACTGGTAAACTTTTTGGGACAAGTATTTGCATAGATGAGATATGTGGTAGAACCAGCTGAGATTTTCATCAATTGTTACTCCTAGTACTTTGTGGTGAGAGGATTGTTCAATTGCTTCATTTTTTATGTAGATTTTAAACAGTTTATGTGATAAATTTTGTCGCTTTTGTCTGGTGGTGATAAGCATGCATTTTGTTTTTTGGGGATGAATAGACATGTGGTTTTGTTCTGTCCATTTGACAAGTTCGTCAGTGCTTTTTTGTAATATGGTTGCAAGATAGTCAATGTTGTTATGGCTCGTATGTATGGTTGTGTCGTCAGCAAATAGTTCACATTTGGAATGGATATGTAAAGGGAGGTCATTTATGTATAATGAAAAGAGAATTGGTCCCAATATGGATCCCTGTGGTATTCCATAATGAATGGTTTTTAGTTTGGATGTTGATGTAGCTATTGAGACACACTGTTGCCTGTTTGTAAGATAGGAATCTAGTAGCCGTATGGTTTTTGTTGAAATGTTATACAGTTCTAGCTTTTTAAGGAGAAGTATCACCTGACTTGTAGATGGGGATCACTTTAGCACATTTGAAGGCGTTGGGGAAATAGTTCTTATCAAGGCAAAGGTTGTATATATATGTTAGGGTGTCTGTGATAACTGGAGCTGATAATTTTAATATTTTGCTGTCTATTCCATCAAGACCACGCGTTCTGGATTGTTTGAGGTGAGTCAGATAGTTATAGACCTCTGAAACAGACATGAATGGTAAGTGAAGTTTTGAAGGTATATGCTTTTCTTGGCAGTATTGTTTTAATTTATTGAGGTCATTGGATTCTGAGTTATCATTGCTAATTACGTTAGAAGAAACATTGATGAAGTGGTTGTTAAGTTTTTCAGCAGAGATGTCTTTGATTATATTTGATTTGGAAGAGGATTGATTGTTTGTTATTTGATTTATTGCTCACCATACAGTCTTTGAATTTTGTTTGGAAGATAGTAAGTCTTGAAAATATTTCTTTTTTTCACGCCGTTTTTGTGAGATTATGGCGTTTCTTAATTTTTTGGACTCCTCATAATATTTGTGTTCTTTTAGAAAATCTCTTAGATAACATGCTTCCTCTAGTTCCTTTGTGAGCCAAGGTGGTTTGGGGACGTGTTTGATCCTAATGGTTTTTAGTGGGGCATGTTTGTTATAGATTTCAGTGAATGTCTTTAACCAGAACTCAATAGCTAAGTCTGGATCAGCAATGTTGAATGTTTCCGATAGCGTGGAGTTACATAGTTCTAGGAGAAAATGTTGTTAATTAAACTTTGCAAAAGAACGATAGGTTATGGTTTTATGGCCAGGTTTGGGAATTTTTGTTCCTTTTTTTTGACCAAGTGGCACAGACTGGGTAGTGGTCGCTGCAGTTATAGACAGGGACACATGTTTCTATGATGTTTTCGGGGTTTGATACATAGATATGGTCAATTAGTGTGCTTGAATTTGATGTAACTCTCGTGGGAGATTTAACTAATTGGTGAAGATTGAAGGAATTCGTAACTTGGGTCCATTGATTATGTACTTTAGTAAGGTCAATATTGAAGTCACCCAGTAAGATTAGTTCCTGACATTCAAGTAGGACTTCATTCATCATGGAGTCGAATTTGTCTATCCAATTTGTTCCTTATGTTGGATTCCTGTAACAGAACCCTATTACAACAGGCCGTGTACCTTTCACTGAAACTTCAATCCAGATAGATTCTACTTCATGACGTTCTAGGTCAGGGAGACGTTTGAATGTTACAGATTCACTAATATATACTAACACACCTGTTTCTTTTGGCTTATGTGGATCTTTTCGCAAGATTTTATAACCTGGTATGTGTATGTCAGTGTCCATTATATGCTCTGAGAGCCTTGACTCAGAAAGCCCTAGTATGTGAAATGGTTTACCTTGATTTGTGATGAGTGTTGATATATCTTCAATTTTGTTAATTGCATGGTTTATGTTTAGGTGGCAAATTCGTAAGCCATCCTTGGAGGGCCAGGTATTATGTCTTGGATGCATCTGCTATAGGTACTTTGGTGAGAATTAATAATGTGTTGTAAATTTGCCTTTTTTGGTGAATGGGGAAAATGAAAATATGTTGAAAGTTTACTAATAAGGGGGGAGTATAAGTACTTGATTGGGGGTAGGGGATGAAATGAATTAAAGAGTAGAATCAAAATCACTTTGCGTATAACACACAATAATAATAACTCAGTCAAGATAATTGTTAGCCTTCTTCAGAAGAACAAATGAAATGGGTTAAGGAGTAAAATCAAATAACTTTACATTTAACACACAATAATGTAGTAATTCAGTTAAAATAACTGTCAGGCTTCTTCAGAAAAACAAATAAAAAACAAATAAAAAAACAAATCAAATCAAACAAATCAAAACAAAATCAGATCAAAAAATCAAAAAACAAATCAAACAAATCAACAGACCATCAAAACCATAAAAAAGATCAGGCAGAGCAAGGTTTAAAAAAAATGATAAAAAATAAAATAAAAATCAAGAACAATCAAGGCAATACTATGCCAAGCAAGTCCTGTAAACAACAACAATGCACAGAAGAGAGAATAATAAAAGTATCTCTTGATGCGCACAATTCCTGGGATACAAGATGTCCATGCACAATCAGCAAGATCCAGTGGATTCACTCACAGTCTTTTCAGTTTAAGTAAGGTCAGGCAATGACCAGTCACAGGTTGCTACACAATGGGAGCACTGGGTTGGGTGGGCGTGCCTGGAGCACAGAAGAACTGGTATATATATATAGTTCCACTTATTCACAAGTTGACAACTCAAGACCATGGGTTGCAGAGCACAAATATCAGTCTTCACAACCTTGTTTCATTATTTATATCAACTTGTAGTTGAAGGATCAAGTTGTGTTCACACGATTATACATATGGGCACAATATGCTATCATCTTGCTCACACGCTCACACACATGTGTGTATGTGTGTTCATATGTGTGTATATATATATATATATATATATATATATATATATATATATATATATATATTATATATATATATATATATAAACAAGATAATATTCAGTCACAGTCTTTTTAGCATAGTATGGTCGGCAATGACCAGTCACAATTTGCTACACAATGGGAGCACTGGGTTGGGTGGGTGTGTCTGGAGCACAGAAGAACTGGTATGTATATCCATAGTTCCACTCTGTCACAAGTTGATAATTCAATACCATGGGTTGCAGAGCATGAGTATGGTCTTCACAATCTTGTTTCATTACTTTTATCAACTTATATTTGAAGGTCAAGTTGTGCTCACGCACTTACACACTTGTGCACAAATATACTACCATCTTGCTCACAGCTCTCATACACACGTGTGTGTGTGTGTGTGTGTGTGTGTGTGTGTGTGTGTGTGTGTGTGTGTGTGTGTGTGTGTGTGTGTGTGTGCATATATATGTATATAAACACACATCCAAACACTTACATATGATTGTACATATGCATAACATATCACACGTATGTATGTCCACACATGCATACACATATACTCAAACATACATGCACATTCTTATTCATTATTGCAGTGTTGGTAGATTGTGACTTTATCACACCAGAGTTTCTATGGTGTATGCTATGTTGGGCTGGTGGTAAGGAAGATTTACGAGGGAAGCTGGAGCTGGGTGAGGTCTGGTAGAGGGCATTGCTGGGTAGGGTGGGGGCATGTGGTAGGGAGAATGCAGGGTCGTCACTGGATGTAGTTGCCTGAGGGATTGTCTGTTGGCCCAGACATTGTCCTTCTGGGGTTGGGGGGTGGGATGGCATCCAGACATTTGCTTTGAGAAAGGGTAACCAGGAACACTGGGGTGTGGAGGATACCCTTTGTATACTAGCGATGGCGGATGGGTCATATGTTCGTCAGTAGGTCGTGTAGTGGGTGTTGTCAGGAGTGGCTGTCTTTTATGTCTGGGGTCGGCATATGTGAGGCTGTATGCTAACCTGTCTGCACCTTTGGGGCTGGGGTGAAGAGGGTCAGAATACAGATCTTTGCGTGGGGCCCCACTGGAGGTTATAAATATGGTAGAGTGGTCTGCAAGTGGGATGTTTTCTGCAGCACACACTTTGGCTAGGGATATGTTGGAAATGTTAACTGTTTTCTTTAGGGGGTGCTGTCCCATTGGGGGAATGATGGACGATGCCAGCAGCCTGGCTCTAGGAAACACGTGTTTGATGTTTCTGATGAGTTGTGTCCATTTGCTTTCTGTGATAGCTGTGTGTTTGCATGTGTTGATTCCTGTGTGAAAAATGATGTGCTGTACTTCTTTGTTGTTGGGAATGTGATGGAGCCAATGAATAAGGTCATCGACAGTGAGACCTGAGATATTAATGTTTTGAGTGTTGCCTTTGTAGAATAGAATATCAGATTTGATGTGTCGTGTTACTGAGTCACCTAAGATGAGGTTAGTTGTGCTGGAATGTACTCTATGTTCTGCTAGTTGTTGGCGTGGTGTGAGAGTGCTGTTGGTAGTAGTTTGTTGTGCTTCAGAGGTGTGTGTTTGGAGTTTTGTGTCTTTTTGTCTTTTTTTGAGAGAGACTTTTGTCCATACATTTGGGTTTATGTCATTGTCCTCAGGGATGTTGGAAGTTTGTTGGTCAGAGTCTGTTTGGTTTTGTTTTTGACGGTGATGACAGTGTTGACTGTTGTTTGGTTGTTGATTTCTTTGGTGGTGTTGGAAGTTTGTTTGACAGAGTCTGTTTGGTTGTTGATTTTGACAGTGTTGACTGTGTCTTGTGGTGAGGGTGGAGTTCGATCAGCTGGGGCTGGCTTTTGGTCAGTGTTGTCATGAATACATTGTTTTTTGTTTTCCTCATTGTGGGAGAGAAGAGAGAATCTGTTGGTGGTTGGGAAGGATGATAGGAGGGTGTCTTGTTCTTTATCTGACTGTACAGTTGAGTGCTTTTGTGTGTGTTCTTTTGATAATGTGTGTTTCAGCTGTTTCAGTTCTGTCTTTAAGTCTTGGTTTTCTTTTTGCAGTTTGAGAACAATCTTGGTAAGAGAACCTAAGGCTTTTGTGTTTTTTTTTGATTGAAGTGGATAGTGAGTGTATTTTTTGTTTCTGTCGTTGTGGTGTTAGGGTGGGTGTATATTTGCAGAGGAAACGAGGATGGTGACATGTTTTTTTGTGAGGATGAGTGACTGATGCGGAAACATGTCGCACAGTATTAGTCTGTGTATTTTGTGAGTTGTTTTTTGGCTGATTGTTGGATTGACAGCATGTTTTGATCTCTTTCCTGTTTTCAGCTGTGTGAGGGAGACCATGCATCTGCACAGGGTGTGGGTGTGGTGTTTGTACTCTGTTTTGTGGAAGGGTTTGTTTTGTGTTCCCTACAGGTGAGTTTATCCGGCCTGACTGCTGGACTGGTGGGGGTGAGGGTGGTGATAGATCAGGCAGCTGATCATCAGTGCTGGGTGGTGGGCTGGTGGTGGGATTGATCAATGAGGGCAATCTGGAGAGGCAGGGACTCCTGGATGGGGAGGGGATATCCTGGGGAATTATTCTACCAGATCTGGAAGGTTTGGGTTGGGGTAGGGGTAGTTCCGACAGGTCACGCACAGCCTCGTCCAGGTTTGGTTGGGTCTCTCTGCTTCTTGTCAGACTGAAGATGGCTCGAATTACCTGAATGAGTGATTGGAACTCATTTCTGAGCCATCTTCTGCACAAGTTCCCTTGTACCAGTACAGTTCCTGTTGTGTAATAGGTGGTGATGGTGATTAGTTTTCTGTCAGCACAATTAACTTGAATTTTAGTCTTGTAAAGTTCGTCACTGGGTAGGGTGGTGGGGATAGTAGAGAGGTCGCCAATGTCACTGAAGGAAAGGGGTTTGTTAGGCTTTGAGTAATCATTCCAATATGTGTCAAAGCCTGGTTGATTACTGACACTGTACATGTAACGTTTATAGAAGACAGATCTTGCTACTGGAAGCAGTGGGAATGGGACTTGAAAAGTTAATTGTTTTGTGTCTATCTTTATATCTATTTGGGGGACCCAGGTACTTTGGGTGTCATTGGTGACAGCAGACATATTGGGGGGGGGGAGGGGGTGACAAGGAGATTGGAGATGTGGGATGGAGTGGGGTGAGTATGGGGGAACTAGTGATTCTTGTGCTTTTTTTTTTTAACCCATGGTCCTTAGTCCTACAGTTCACATATTTAAGTACATGGCATTCTTCACTGTATGCAGGACCATGGCGGCAGTTTCAATCACCCCAGAAAAAAAAGGGAGGAAGAGGGATGGAGGGAAGGGAGGGGGTAAGGGCAAGGTAATCAATGGCTCAGTACAGAGTTGAGTGGACACTAAGAGATGTTACCATGGTAGGGAGACAGTACAGGGCATGAACATTCATTCCAACACTGTCAGCAATAGCATATCTAATAAGGCTGTCCAAAATTGGCCCCTGGCCAAGTGCACCAAAAATTAAACAGAGGAAAAACAATTTCCGATACGAACTCCAGCGAAGTCAATTGCCGTTGAAGAGCGAAGCCGAGCGCAATAGCAACTCAACGGCAGAGTTGGACGTTTCGTCCTGTTGAGAAGCAAACCTCAAGGGGGCGGTTTGAATGTCGTCTGCTACAGCAGTACAGATGTTTAGACGAATGCAGACCCACTGGAGCGTCACAGCACAATACCACTTGAGGCTGGACACAGAAGGGCGGGCCGTCACGCTTCACTCCGTCTGGTCTCCGGTGTTGCAGCAGAGGTGGAGGGAGGGGGGGGGGAAGGCAGGTGCGAAGCTGTCAATAGTCTAGCCTTCACACAAGCTAGGCCTAGTGTCTCCATGGTGAGGAGATGCCGTACTAAACATGACGGCTATGAAGGCCCACACGCCTACACACACACACATTTCTCTTTCTTCATGAGTAAGTTGCCTAGGCAGCCAGTCCCATGGAGCTTGAGAGGCCCTTGTGAGGCCCTTTACATGTTGACAATCAGCTGGATACACACTGACTCGACACAGTGGTCACAAATATATACATCAGTATCTGTGTTCAGTGAGAAATAAAATCCACTTACTTTTTACTAATATTTTACAAGAACACACTGTTGGAAGATAATTGACATCACAGGTGCAGTCCACATGATGAAAGAAAACCACTGTATAAAGTTGAGCACTATTGGAAACCAGGTTCTGCCCTAAATTAACACTTTTTTGAGAGCATGAGAGCACACGTCTGCACAGGTAACTGGTAACTGCACAGGTGCGGGGAGAGAGAGAGAGAGAGAGAGAGAGAGAGAGAGAGAGAGAGAGAGAGAGAGAGAGAGAGAGAGAGAGAGAGAGGAGCACAAGCTTTTCCCTTCCCACACAATGTTAGTCTAAGGTTAGAAAAAAAATGATAACAAAAAATTGGCAAACAAGTTCGTTTTGTTTTTAAGTGTGAAATTTAATCTGGTCTTCCCAATGTAATGGAATGTTAAGGCGTGACATTGAACAGAAATGAGAAGAAATAGAATAAAGCTATATCAATTGCAGTAAAAGATACTAAATATATTTTCAATCGCTCAAAGATTAGATCTGAAAGTTAGGTGTCATAGCACCCATAGTTGTTTTTTTTTAATAAGGTTCACTGCTTAATCAGTATAAAATATCACACACACACACGCACGCACACACACACACACACACACACACACACACACACACACACACACACACACACACACACACACAATTACATACATACATACGCACGCACACACACACACACACACACACACACACACACACACACACACACACACGCACACACACACACACGCACACACACACACACACACGCACACACACACACACACGCACACACACACACACACACAATACACACACACATACACACACACACACACACACACACACACACACACACACACACACACACACACACACACACACACACACACACACATTAATAGAATTAAGCGGGTAATGGAACTATAGGTAGATGTAGCTGCTAAAAAATAAAAGGGTTGATATAGGATTTAACGCTGGCGGAAGATCTGAAGCAGAATACGGGTGTCTTGAGGCTGGATTCGAAGGTGTAAGTAAACTTTTGAGCAAATGGAAAGAGGGAGGTCAAATCTCGGCTATGGATCAGAACTATAGATAGAGCAACGGTCACCGGTTTATTGTTTGAAGTAAGAGTAGGCCATTGTGTGCCCGTGGAAACAGATGACAAGATTGACAAAACTGCATACACACGGGGACTGGATGTAAAATGCACATGTGTGCTTATTCTATTATCCTCGATATAAAAGAATAAATAAATAAGGTATCTGAACGGAAGGAGTGATATAGTGTACAGGTAAAAAGGTCATAGCAATAAAAGGTTGCAGATTAAAATTTTGTTGAGCCATATGTAACAGAGGAGGAAAATACTGTAATTCATTTTTTGTGAGACAGGCTGCCGGTGAAGATTTTGAAGGAGAGAAGTGGCGTATTTCGATTTTTGTCTTCTTAATAAGACTCTAATCACACTGCAGAGATCTGTACATGTTGGAGGGAATGGATAACTGATGCTGGTAGACCAGCCAAAAGAGAGCTACAGCAATCCAAACATTAAGCATTGAGATATATGACAATCTTGGATGTTGCATAAGTGGACAGAGAAGCTTAAAAAATAACAACAGGCATTCTTCATCATAGAACAAACAATCCTTTATTTTATTTGTTATACCACTTTATGTCACAGCAGATTTCTCTGCGTGAAATTCGGGCTGCTCTCCCCGGGGAGAGTGCGTCGCCACAAGTGCAGCACCTACCCATAATTTATTTACTTTTTTTTATACAGCCCCGAGCCGCCCTGGAGACTTCAACTCCCGAATTTTTCCTCAGGAATGGTGTCTAAACGCAACACCTGTGTTCATGCTGATTTTTTAAAAAATGTCATCCTTTTCATACAGGTGTAATAAGCCAAAATCACTCTATGCAACAAACACTACCATAGTCATTTTGGCAACGCTGAAAGCACTATCAGTAGTGTTTATAGCACAGGCCTTCACGCCAAAAACACTATTTCTGGCTACGCCAATGACACTATCCTCAAGCAAAAATTACTATTCAAGTATGCTAAAAACACTATCCCAATCAATGATCATGCTAGATAAACTACTGTTTAATGATTCTAAGAGACCATTTGTTAAAATCAAAGCAAAAAGATGAATATAAAAAGCAAAGGAACAAAGTTAATTCAATGAAGCGCAAAGCCAAAACAAAATACTTTCAAGACTTGCTGTCTTCAGCCCAGAATCCAAAAGCGATTTGGAAAGCCATTAATACCTTAACTAATAAATCAAGACATAGCACCCAAAAAGTCATAAAAGAAATATCAGCAGAAAACCTGAATTCTCACTTTGCAAACATTGCTGACTCTATAATACCTAATGATAAAACAAAAACAAATGAGCTGAAAGAATTGAAACAATACTGTTCATCAAAGAGCATCTCATCTGATTTTACCATACCCCCAATAACAGTAACAGAAGTGCTAAATAGCTTACTCAAATTGAAACAGTCAGGATCAAAAGACCTTGAAAAAAAACGATATTAAAATATTAAAAATCAGTGCATATGCTATAAGCGATACCCTAACGCACATATTTAATTTGTGTATTGACAAACATTATTTCCCATTGAAATTTAAACGAGCAAAAGTAATACCCTTACACAAATCAGGAGACCCTACCAATCCGTCGAATTATAGACCAATATCCATACTGTCAGTCCTATCTAAACCATTAGAAAAACATATACATTTTCACTTACATTCTCATTTTAAAATATATGATCTAATTAATGAAAACCAGTCAGGCTTTCGTGAAAACCACTCTTGCCATACAGCCTTAATACAACTTATTGAGCATTGTCTTTTGAATATCAACAATAATGAAATTACAGGAGTTCTTTTTCTAGACTTTGCGAAAGCCTTTGACTTTATTAGCCACTCTCTCCTCATCAAAAAATTAAAATGCTATAAAATCTCCAACCAAGCTTTGTCAATTTTAGACTCATTTCTCACTAATCGCCATCAACTTGTTGAAATCGGGCCTAGGAGGTCAACCTTACTACCCGTAAAATATGGAATACCACAGGGATCAATACTAGGACCACTTCTTTTCTCTATTTATATTAACGACCTACCTCTGCATATCCATTGTTCATGTCAAATGTTTGCTGATGATACATCAATTCAATGTAACAACGATGATCCAAACCAGCTTGTGAATGATATGCAGGCAGATATCAATAAACTTATCGAATGGACAGAACTCAATCATATGTCTCTTAATTCTAATAAGACAAAATATATGTTTATAACCACTCGGCAAAAAAGACAGAAATTGCGTTCTCCATTCGGGCCAATATATGTCCATGGACAACAAATTGAAGAAGTTGTCTCACACAAAGTACTAGGTGCAGTGATTGACAACGACTTGTCTTGGTCAGATCACATAGCCACGTTAGGAAAACGAATCTCAGTAAGATTATACCAACTTAGAAAAATCAAGAATTTTCTAAATCTACAGTCACGAAAACTATTCTTTCACGCCCATATTCTATCTCTTATAAATTATGTCTCTACCATATGGGATAGTGCAAACGAAACAAACTTAAAGCATATAAACCGCCTGCACAAAAGAGCTGTGAAACTAATCCGTTTGAACCCTAATACACTGACCACCACCAACTACAAAGAACTAGATATTCTTCCACTCAAAGAAAGACTGCAGTTCAACAAGTATCTATGTATGTACAATATATTAAGCGGGAAAGCCCCAAAGAAAATCTTGGAAAAATTTGCTGTCAATAAAAACAGGCCTACCCATAGACTGTTTTTGCCCAGGCCCCATAACAATCTCTATAAATCCAGCCTTGCTTATTCAGGAAGAACATTGTGGAATAAACTGCCTTCCTTTCTAAAATCAGTTCCTTCAAAACAAATGTTTAAGAAACTTTTGAAGAAACATCTGATGGACAAATTATAAGCCTACCCTTATGCTTGACACATTTGGCTGCTTTATTGTTATTCATACCCATGTTACTTTGTATTTCTATTATTTTGTATGTATGACTTGAATATGTTACTGTTTTGAGTTGTTGTAAGATTCTATTTGGATGAAAATCCTCATTTTCTTTTAGTTTTCAACCAAGGTTGATATTTGTATTTGATTGTTTTAGAAGTCAATTTTCTTGATTTTTTTTGTGAGGGCAGGATGAAAAAAAGTTGTGTAAACTTAATTTTTTACCCTCAATAAAGATCATTTTGACTTGACTTGACTTGAGTTGACTTGACTGTCATGATGTCAAAAGTGCTACTCTGACCTAGCTGTTCCTTTATGGAATACTATATCAACCCACATAAAGCATTATTATCCTTACAATTATTGTGACTATTCCTATTGAATATTTTGCTCTAAAGAGAAAAATTAATGTGAAGCTGAAA
>JASPKP010000614.1:27500-35000 GCA_030674155.1 Stramonita haemastoma
CACTCTCTAGACTACACTAAGGTGTGTGTGTGTGTGTGTGGGGGGGGGGGGGGTTGCTTCGTGCTGGGGTGTATTTCGTATATGCACAGTATATCAACAAAAAGAAATAATGCCATACAGTAACTACTAAAACTAATCAGAACACAGGAGTCAGGCGAAGGGATCAGTACCCTTTCCCAGTCAGCTAAATAACAGTTTGTGGAAGCCCTGTCAGGGCTCACACTTCAGTCTTCATGTGGGCGTGAAGGGGGGGAGGTGAGGCACTTATTTCCCACACCATGGTCAAAAGCACTTCCTTCACCCCTACCCCCCCCCCCAAAAAAAAAAAAAAAAAAGAAAAGAAAAAAGAAAAAAGAAGAGATAATTGCATAGAGACCAAATTATCAAATTACAAATAGGAAATAGTATTATTGATTTTACAACTTTGAAAAATCTAAATATAATAGACCTGAACAATTTGTCAAAATGAATGCGGAATGATATATCAGCTAACCGTTAGAATTGACACTCGACATTATAAACGCTTTCTCCAAATTAGAAAATAAAAATGTATTATCTCTCAAGTCTGAATGCCGCTGCGATAATGGTGGTGAACAACAGATCATGTTCACAAAAATCTCACCATTGGTCTATCAATTTATTTACTCTTTTATACCAAAGATAATGGAATGAGCAATCATGCGCTTTTTTTTTTTTACATCAAGTCCCCGTGTGTATGCAGTTTTGTAAATCTTGCCATCTGTTCCCACCAGCACACAATGGCGTATACGAAAAGCGAAACAGGATTTAACGTGTGCGCAAGATGTTCTGGGTACGTTCGCACACGAGGCCTCGGTTTATAGTCTCCTCTGAAGGAAACTGGGAGCTCTACACATGGAACATCAAAAAAGAAACAGGGATTTCATTTCTAGCGAAAAGGAGACTGACAATAATTTGAAAATTACAGCTGAGAAATTAACATATCTCTCCTCTCACTTTGTCCCTAACCCTTCCAGCGAACTGCCTCTCTCTCTCACCGTCTCTCTAATGATACTGGAATAGATGACTTGTTTCCTTTTAGTCTGCCATGGAAGCTTTAGGTTTCTGAGCCTTTTCTGAAAATGCCGCAGGCTGTGAAATGAAGATGTCATTTTGACATCAGGTGACCTGTCCCTCGCTTTAGGCCAGGTCGTTTGCCGCAGTGTCCGGTTCCAGGGGAGAAAGAATATTTTTTCTACTCTTTGATCCGTCTCTTTGTATTTTGTTTTGTCAGTAAGTTGTTTACTATTCCTCTCTCTCTCTCTCTCTCTCTCTCTCTCTCTCTCTCTCTCTCCTCTCTCTCTCTCTCTCTCTCTCTTCTCTCTCTCTCTCTCTGGGTAGCCTAGTGGTCAGAACATTGCGCTCGCAATCTGATCGAACCCGGGTTCGGTTCCCTCGTTCGAGGGGATTTTTTTCTCTGGCGTTAACAACAGGCAGGTACACCACTCTCCTCCAAAAGTCCTTTGGATTGATATAAAACCGAAACTTCGTTGTTGCGAACGCACGCAGAACATCTTGCCCACACGTTTAAATCCTGTTCCGCTTTTCGAAAGGTAGGTCATTGTGTGCCGGTAGGACAGATGGCATAATTTACAAAACTGCGTACACACGGAGACAGGATGTAAGTAAGTACATGAGTGCTTATCCCATTATCCTCGATATAAAACAATAAATAATCTCTCTCTCTCTCTCTCTCTCTCTCTCTCTCTCTCTCTCTCTCTCTCTCCTCTCTCTCTCTCTCTCTCTCTCCTCTCTCTCTCTCTCTCTCTCTCTCTCCCCAAAGTATGTATGCAATCAAAAGCACAGCTGTCATATATTTGAAATTATGAAATAGATAAAAGAAATAATACATTCAGAACATTCAATCAAATGAGAAAAATCTCAGCAACAAATGCTTTTATTCCCAGCTTAAACGAGATCATAATGAAATGACCTGCTGAAAGTGATATGAAAATCAGTGCTAAGCTTATCAACATCAGAATTTTTTCTCTTCTTGTTCTGTCTCTAACCCTTCCAGCAGACTGCTTTCCTCACCTCATCTCTAGAATGGTGCTGGAATCGCTGATTTCTTCTAGCAAGGAAGTATTCTTCCAATTCTAAGGCATTAGGAAGTGCTGCAGATGATGCAGTAACGACATTGTGTTAGGTGCCTGTCACTCATATTAGCTGAGGGAATTGGCTATCACTGCCAGACGCTACAGCTGAGTGGTTAAAGCCCTTCAACTTAAAATCCATGCGTCCATGAGAGTCGCAGTTGTGAATCTTGGCGGCGCCTAGTGAATCAAGGATTGGTTTTCCAGGTATGCATCAAGTGCAGACATGCAAGTAGTTTTAATCGGGGAGTTTCTATAACATGTACAATGAGTAAAGTATACTCATGCATTTTGAATAAAAGACTTTCTGAATGGGTTGAAACCAATGAGAAAATCATAGAAAAACAGGCAGGCTTTAGACAGGGATATAGCACTGTTGATCATATTTTTATTCTCTATGGGTTTGTACAGAAATATTTTCAGAAGCATGTTAAGTTGTATGTTGCATTCATAGATTTCAGAAAAGCGTTCAATTCCGTAGACAGGAATGTACTATGGTTTATACTTCAGAAAACAGGAATTGATGGAAAAATGTACAGGGCCATGAAGGGTATCTATTTATCTGTAACTGCTTGTGTACAGATGCTCTTACACAGATTACTTTGACTGTCCCACAGGTGTTAAACAAGGTTGTTTGTTAAGTCCATTAATGTTTTCAATTTTTATAAACGAGCTAGCCATAGAGGTAGCATACTCAAGGAAAACATGGAATACAAATGATTCTAGGTGCAGTTGAGTTATTCCTGTTGCTTTTCACAGATAACGTCATTCTTTTGTCCAGGCACCTAAAGGACTGCAAAATCAACTGAACAAATTAAAAGCAAAATCGTCTTTGTCTCACAGTAAATTCAGAAGAAACCATGGTTATGGTATTTAGGATGGGAGGCCACTTGGGAATGAGAGAAAAATGGGGACCTGGGGACCAAAAACTCAAAGTAACAAATAACTACAAGTACCTTGCAGTAACATTTTCAACAAAATTCTGCATTAGTTCATGTTTGATATGATGTGTCGAAAAGCCAAAAATGGAGTTATGCAAATTATCAAATTAATGAGACGATTAGCTTCTGCTGATTGAACCCTATTTTGGAAACTGATGCTCAAATCGAACCTGCCCTGACCTATTCAGCAGAAGTATGGGGTTTGGAAGATACCACACAAATTGAAAAAGTGCACACTTTCGCCATGAAAAAGTTCTTATGTGTCCCATTATATGCATCAAATACACTTTTATATGGGGAAACGGGTAGACATCCATTGTACATTAGAACCATAACGAAATGAGTCAAATACCATTTAAAACTTATCAAGCTGCCTATGTCCAGAATAAACAGACAAGCATATGAGATGTTACTTATACAATACAATAATGGTAAAGTAAACTGTGCAACTAAAGTAAAAGATCTTTTGATGATAAATTAATTTGGCATTGTTTGGCTATGCCAGGGGGTGGGTTATGAAGAACTTTTTGTTAGAGAATTGAAGGATAGATTTATTTCATATTTCCATCAAAACTGGCACGAAATTTTAATGAAGAGTGAAAAATACCATTGGTATAGCTCATTTAAAGATGCATTTGATCCAAAACAGTATTTGATATCGTTAACAAATAAAAGGCTTCGAAGCAATTTGCTGAAATTTTGGCTAAGATTATGTGGTCTATTGAACTGTAAACAGTGGTATATCACAGAGGAGACAGACAACAGTAATTCATGTCCAGCATGTGGAGAAGAAGAAGAAGACGAATTGCACTTTTTGTTTACATTTCGAACTTACCAAGAAATTCGCCAAAAAGTTACTTTTTTGACAAATCCAACCAACAGGTCCACTAGCTGTGTACAAAGAATGTTAACTTCAGATAATATGTCCGAGATTATATTTTTAGCAATATATGCAATGCAGGATCTAGAAAAACACAAGCAGACTATGAACCAAACAGATTTTATAAGTAATAACTAAAAATATTTGTTGATATTTGTCTGGATTTCGAGTTGTTACTCATGTCTTTTTTCCTATCCATCCCTATTTTAACATGACGTTTATAATTAGCCCCCTTTGACTGATGGGCTTGTAGCTTTTGTCAAATAAAATTCATTCATTCATTCATTCATTCATTCATTCATTTATTCATTCATTCATTCATTCATTCATTCATTCATTTCATTCATTCATTCATTCTCTCTCTCTCTCTCTCTCTCTCTCTCTCTCTCTCTCTCTCCTCTCTCTCTCTCTCTCTCTCTCTCTCTCTCTCTCTCTCTCTCTCCTCTCTCTCTCTCTCTCTCTCTGGCCTCTTTGAAAGCAATGTATTTTTCTCTAATGTCATGCATACGTGCAAATTGTGAACTTACTGATTACTTTGAGTGTCCTGTTGGAGTAAGACAAAGCTAGTCCTACTTTATTTTCTGTTTTCATAAATCAGCTTGCTACTCACATGAATGTTAAAGGAAGACATGGTATACAGCTTTTGCCGGGCATTATGGAATTGTTTGTATTACTTTTCGCAGATGATGTAGCTTTACTATCTTCATCAGTACATGGTTTACAAAACCAGTTAAATATCCTTCAGAATTGTTGTAATGATATGAAATTAAATGTGAACACTGAGAAAACAAAAATTATGGTATTTAGAAAGGGAGGGTATTTAGGACGACATGAACAGTGGGTTTTTAATGGAAAGAAACTAGATGTGGTAAACAGCTATTGTTATTTAGGATTCCATTTCACAACGATGATTAGTATGAAGAGGCGTACCGAACGTTTAGCATCTAAGGGTAAGAAAGCAGTAGTCCAATTGAATAAGGTTTTTCAAAGATATAAGGAAATGTCAGCCAAAGCATTTTTAAAGATTTTTGACATTAAAATTCAACCGATTCTTCTGTATGCTTCTGAAATATGGGGTTTGTCCAAGTTAGATCATTTAGAAAAGGTACACTCTATGGCTAGCAAAAGATTTTTTGGTGTTCCAGTTAGAAATCCAAATAAAATGGCTTATGGTGATTTAGGAAGATTTCCGCTTCATGTTAATCCTTGTGTTTTTTGTCTTAAGGTATTGGTTTAGATTGTTGTAAATGAAGAATGAAAGATTGCTACATGTAGCTTATCAGATGTTATTGGAATTAGATAAAATGGGTAAAGATTGTTGGGTGTCGAAAATTAGGGAAATTTTATGCAAGACAGGATTTGGTTTTGTTTGGCTACAGCAGGGTGTGGGTCAGGTCAAAATGTTTCTTAGACTATTTAAACAGAGACTTGTTGATTCATACATTCAAGAATAGTCTGGTACTATAAGAAACCGTGATAGATACGACAACTATAGATCTTTTAAAGTAATTTTTAATAAAGAAAAATATGTGTTTGATATGGATACCTACTGTTTCAGAGTTGCCATCTCACAAGCCAGGTTCAATGTTCTCCCCCTTAACGCAAACATGCATCGTTTTAGCAATGTACTTCAGAAGAAATCTTGTCCATTCTGCAAGTCAGAAGTGGAAGACGAACAGCATTTTCTTTTTCTGTGTCCCATGAATTCTGACTTAAGAAATAAGTTTCCGGGGGATCTAGTTAGAACCCCAATCCACATGTTGTTACAAGTATCTTACAACAAACAAATACACGATGTCTCAAGGTATATTTTTCACTCTGTGAACGAAAGAAAGAAAGAGCTGACTGGAGTTTGATGTTGATTTTGATGGGGTGGTCAGTTTATTTCAGGGTAAGGATGTCTCCATGGTATTAGCACCGCTCTTGAAGTGTTTAAAATGGTGTGTGTGTGTGTTCGTGCGTGCGTGTACGTGCGTGCGCGCGTGCGTGTGTGTATGTGTGTGTGTGTGTGCGTGCGTGTGTGTGTGTGTGTGTGTGTGTGTGTGTGTGTGTGTGTGTGTGTGTGCGTGGCCCGGGGTGTACTAGGGAGATACTCTGTGTGTGTTTTGATTAGTGCATTGTGAAAACAAGATTTGTTTGAAAAAATCAGGACTATACTGATTTAACTTGAGAAGTGATGGTGATTTCACCTTTAAGAATGTTAACTTATAGCATAAACATGATGATGAAGGTGATGAAGATAATGGCGGTGATTGGTGTAACTGTAATTACAGATAGTGATGACGCTCTTTAGTCATGTCTGTGATGAGGATGATGATAATGGTGACAATTTTAGTCATGCAGTGACTGCACTGAAGATAATGATGATGATGATGATGATGATGATGATGATGATGATGATGATGATGATGATGATGATGATGACTTTAGTAATGACTGTGTTGAGTTGGATGTTAACGATGATGCTCTTAGTCATATGTAATGTATTTGAATGTGTTGCAGCACTGGACAGTTGATCGAAATTTTTGGTCGTTTACTATTCCCCCTCGTCCCTTTCATTTGTATTGTGGCCCAAGGCCGAAGTACAATTACAATGTTCAGTGTTCTCTCTCTCTCTCTCTCTCTCTCTCTCTCTCTCTCTCTCTCTCTCTCTCTCTCTCTCTCTCTCTCTCTCTCTCTCTCTCTCCTCTCTCTCTCTCTCTCTCTCTCTCCCCTCTTATCTTACAATGAACTCCTGTATGGGCCATTATAACAAAATGATGTGGTGTGTCATAGCATTGTGTAAGCAATAGCTGGTTTGCTGAAAAGCGAAAACACTTTGCTCTTTTCACCTTTGTGAACCTGGATAGATAATGTGTATATCAACACTGGGGCAGGCTCTAAGTCAAATCACTGCTTGCATTTTAGCTACGCGCATGCTTGTAAGCTGGCACATTCTGGAATGAAAACGAAAGCAATTTCTCCCTATGTGCTTGACCATTCTGTGTAGAATTTCTGCAATATTTCAGAGACCAATGCAAATTATGACTGGCTACTGGTTTGGATAGAATTACTTACAAGTTCGTTATTATTATTATTATTATTATTATTATTATTATTATTATTATTATTATTATTATTATTATTATTATTATTATTATTATTATTATTATTATCATTCTTTTTCTTCTTCTTCTTCTTCTTCTTCTTCTTCTTCTTCTTCTTCTTCTTCTTCTTCTTCTTCTTTGTTGTTGTTGTTCTTCTTCTTCTTCTAAGTTCTTGTTGTTATAAACAGATGACACAAGAATATATAGAATACTAAATTATTCTTGTACATATACCCAGAGTCTTCTGTGTCATCCACAGTAGAGCAATTTACAAGCACAACCATGGTCAAACTCAGCATGAAGGCTGGGCGTTTTAATGGGTGTTCTTAAGGCTTTTGCAAATTTATGCCTCCTGCTATCTGTGAGAGTGTGGCAACACAACCCTGGCTTTGTCCATACTTGGATAAAATGAGAGAAGAAAAGCAAAGGTTGAAAGATTAGTAAAAGAGAGACAAAAATAAGAAAAAGACAGACAAAACAAG
>JASPKP010006144.1:0-7500 GCA_030674155.1 Stramonita haemastoma
GTTTTTAGGAAAATGGATATTATCAAAAAATGGCTATTATGGGAATAAGTGGCTTTTTATGGGAAAATGGCTATTATGGTAAAATGGGTATTCTGGCTATTATCGAAAAATGGCTATTATGGGAAAATAGCTATTATCCAAAAATAGCTATTATCAAAAAATGGCTTTTATGGAAAAATGGCTATTATGGAAAAATGGCTATT
The DNA here is from genome assembly GCA_030674155.1 of Stramonita haemastoma. Lineage (NCBI taxonomy): Eukaryota > Metazoa > Mollusca > Gastropoda > Neogastropoda > Muricidae > Stramonita > Stramonita haemastoma. Next base: position 204 of record JASPKP010006144.1, read on the forward strand.
ATCAAAAAATGGCTATTATGGGAAAATGGCTATTATGGGAAAATGGCTATCATCAAAAATGGGTATTATGGAAAAATAGCTATTATCGAAAAATGGCTATTATGGACAAATGGCTATTATCAAAAAAATGGCTATTATGGACAAATGGCTATTATGGGAAAATGGCTATTATCAAAAAATGGCTCTTATCAAAATGGGTATTATGGCTATTATGGAAAAATGGCTATTATGGAAAAATGGCTATTATGGGAAAATGGCTGTTATGGAAAAATGGCTATTATGGTAAAATGGCTATTATGGTAAAATCGGTATTATGGCTATTATGGAAAAATCGCTATTATGGAAAAATGGCCATTATGGAAAAATGAAAAATGGCTATTATCGAAAAAAGGCTATTATGGGGAAGTGGCTATTATAGGAATATGGCTATTATGGAAAAATAGCCATTATAGGAAAATGGCTATTATGGAAAAATGACCATTATGGAAAAATGGCTATTATCGAAAAAGGCTATAATGGGGAAATGGATATAATAAAAAAAAAAAAGCTAATATGGAAAAATGAAAAATGGCTATTATCGAAAAACTACCATTATGGAAAAAAGGGTATTATCGAAAAATAGTTATTATGGCTATTATCAAAAAATGGCTATTATGGTAAAATGGTTATTACCGAAAAATGGCGAATATGGCTAAATCGGAAAATGGCTATTATGGAAAATGGCTATTATCGAAAAATGGTTATTATGGCTATCATGTGGAAATGGCTATCATTGGAAAATGGCTATCATGGAAAATGGCTAATATCAGAAAATGGCTATTATACGAAAAATGGCTATTATGGAAAAAAGGCTATTAGAGAAAATGGCTATGATGGGAAAGTGGCTATCATGGGAAAATGGCTATTATCAAAAAGAGGCCATTACCAAAAAATGGGTACTATGGAAAATGGCCATTATGGAAAAATGGCTATTATGGAAAAATGGCTATTATCGAAAAATGGCTATTATGGAAAATGGCCATTATGGGGAAAATGACTATTATATGGAAGAATGGCTATTATTAGAAAATTGGTATTATCGAAAACAGCTATTATTAGAAAAAGTGGCTTTTTATGGAAAAATGGTATTATAAAAAAAATGGCTATTATGGGAATAATGGCTTTTTATGGAAAAATGGCTATTTTGGAAAAATGGTATTATCGAAAAATGGGTATTATCGAAAAATGGCTATTATTAGAAAAAGTGGCTTTTTATGGAAAATGGGTATTATCAAAAAAAAGGCTATTATGCGAAAAAGTGGCTTTTTATGGAAAATGGCTATTATGGAAAAATGGCTATTATCGAAAAATGGCTATTATGGAAAATGGCTATTATGGGTAAATAGCTATTATCGAAAAATGGCTATTATGGAAAAATAGCTATTATGAGAAAAAGTGGCTTTTATGAAAAAATGGCTTTTATGGAAAAATGGTTATTATGGAAAAATAGCTATCATCGAAAAATGGCTATTATGGAAAAAAAGCTATTATCGAAAAATGGCTATTATGAGAAAAAGTGGCTTTATGGAAAAGTGGCTATTATGAGAAAGTGGCTTATATGGAAAAATGGCTATTATGGAGAAAGGGCTTTTATCAGAAAGTGGCTATTATCGAAAAATGGCTATTATGAGAAAAGGTGGGTTTTATGGAAAAATGGCTATGATCAGAAAGTGGCTTTTATGGAAAAATGGCATTATAAGAAAGTGGCTTTTATGGAAAAATGGCTATTATGAGAAAGTTGCTATTATCGAAAAATGGCTATTAGCAAAAATGGCTATTATGAGAAAAAAGTGGCTTTTATGGAAAAAAGGGTATTATCAAAAATTGGCTTTTATGGAAAAATGGCTATTATCAGAATGTGGCTTTTATGGAAAATGGGTATATGGAAAAATGGCTATTATGAGAAAGTGGCTATTCTCAAAAAATGGCTATTATGAGAAAAAGTCGCTTTTTCTGGAAAAATGGCTATTATCAGAAAGTGGCTTTTATGGAAAAATGGCTATTATGGAAAAATGGCTATTATTAGAAAGTGGCTTTAAATAAAATTTAAAAAGGCTATTATAGAAAAATGGCAATTATTAGAAAGTGGCTTTAATGAAAAATGGGTATTATGGAGAAATGGCTTTAAAGAGAAAGTGGCTATTATGAGAAAAGTAGCTATTATCGAAAAATCGGAAAATGGCTTTTATGAGAAAATCACTATTATCGAAAAATGGCTATTATCGGAAAATGGCTATTATGAGAAAGTGGCTATTATGAGAAAACGGCTATTATGAGAAAAGTGGCTATTATCGAAAAATGGTTATTATGAGAAAGTGGCTATTATCGAAAAATGGCTATTATGAGAAAGTGGCTATTATCGAGAAATGGCTATTATCGAAAATGGCTATTATGGAAAAGTGGCTATTATGGAAAATGGCCATTATGGAAAAATGGTTATTATGGAGAAATGGCTATTATGAAAAAGTGGCTATTATCGAAAAATGGCTATTATCAGAAGGTGGCTTTTCTGAAAAAATGGCTAGTATGGATAAGTGGCTATTATCGAAAAATAGCTATTATGGAAAAATGGCTATTATGGACAAATGGCTATTATGAGAAAGTGGCTATAGTCAAAAAATGGCTATTATCAGAAAGTGGCTTTTCTGGAAAAAATGGCTATTATCGAAAAATGGCTATTATGGAAAAATGGCTAATAAGGAGAAATGGCTATTATGAGAAAGTGCTATCATGAGAAAAGTGGCTTTTATGGGGAAATCGCTATTATCAGAGAGTGGCTTTTATGGAAAAATGGCTATTATGGAAAAATGGCCATTATGGAAAAATAGCTATTATCGAAAAATCGCTATTATCGAAAAATGGCCATTATGGAAAAATGGCTATCATCGAAAAATGGCCATAGTGGAAAAATGGCCTTTATGGAAAAATGGCTATTATCGAAAAATGGCTATTATCGAAAAATTGCCATTGTGGAAAAATGGCCATTACGGAAAAATGGCTATTATCAGAAAATAGCTTTATGGAAAAATCGATATTATCGAAAAATGGCCATTATGGAAAAATGGCTATTATCGAAAAATGGCTATTATCGAAAAATGGGTAGCTGTGACCTGGGCTTTGTCGGGTGCGCGGGTAGCGTTGGTGCCGATGTTGAGCCATACTTTCCAGGCAGCTGACCATAGGGGGATATCGTCGTCTGCGCTTTCTCAGATGGTGGCGGTGGTTGTGGTGGTTTCGGTGGTGGTTGGGGTGGTTTGGGTGGCGGTGGTGGTTTTGGCGGTTTCGTCAGATCTTGTGGGTTAAAAATAAAAAGGTTTTGGAAGAGAAGTGAGGAGAATGAGTAAGAGTTGAGGAGTGTGTTAGGTGTTGGGTGGTGGTTTGTGTGTGCGTGCGTGCGTGCGCGCGCGCTCGTGTGTGTGTGTGTGTGTGTGTGTGTGTGTGTGTGTGTGTGAGAGAGAGAGAGAGAGAGAGAGAGAGAGAGAGAGAGAGAAGAGAGAAGAGAGAGAGAGAGAGAGAGAGAGAGAGATGGAGAGACAGAGACAGAGACAGAGACAGAGAGACAGAGAGAGAGACAGAGATGGAGATGGAGAGAGACGGAGAGAGAGAGGGGGGAGAAGAGCGTCTGGCCGGCACTCTTGCGCACCGCGGGGCGGGAGTCCACGCAGAGGTCACCCAGCCTCCGAAACAGGCACATCCACAGGGCGTCAAAGGGGGCAGCTCCTGCCCCTGTCCCTGCCCCTTTTCCTTTTTCTTGTCTGTGGTGTCTTTCTGGGAGAGCTCCTGATCCAGGTCCTGTTGGATCCTCTGGCGGTTTGGGAAAAAGTTGTCCCAGATGTTCCACTGTGGATGGGGGGAGGAGAGAGAAGAGAAGAAACATAGTGAGTGAGAGATGGAGTGAGTTATCAGAGAGAATGAAGAGGAAAATGGGTGTGGTTTGGGGTAAGTGTGGAGTTGGGTTTTTTGGGGTTTTTTTGGTTGTTGTTTGGTTGGTTTTGACTGTTTTTTGGGTTTTTTTGGGTGGGTAAAGGAGGTGGTGGTTGGTGGTGGTAAAGGTGTGTTTGTTTCTTTTGTTTGTTTGTTTGTGTGTGTGTGTGTGTGTTGTGTGGTGTGTGTGTGTGTGTATGTGTGTGTGTGTGTGTGTGTGTGTGTGTGTGTGTGTGTGTGTGTGTGTGTGTGTGTGGCGGTGGGAGCGCGCGCGTGCGTGGGGGGGGGGGAGGTGTTGTTCAGTAGGTAGGGTGTGTGTGTAATTCAAGATTCAAAGATTGAAGTGTGTGCACGTTTGTGTGTGTGTTTGAAAGTTAAGTGTTTGAAAATATGTGCATGCATGCTTACGTACGTGTGCGTGTGCGTGTGTGTGTGTGTGGTGTGTGTGTGTGTGTGTGTGTGTGTGCGCGCGCGCGCGCACGTTGTGTATGTGTGTGTGCGTGCGCGCGCGAGCGCGCGTGTGTGTAACTGTGCACGCGCAAGCACGCCCAAGTATGTATACACCTCTGTACACGCACACTGGTCAAACTAAGTGTGCATGTTGACGTTAATTAATTAATGAATGAACCCTCAAGTGACCAGAGCGATGTCTCTCACCAGCAGCCCGATGGCGGTGAGGGAGACGTTGAGCTCCTGGGTCTGCAGGCCGAACCTGGCCGCCACCTCCACCACCACCTCCAGGTGACCGCTGCCCATCACGGGCAGGTAGTCCGTCACCACCAGCTGCAGGCACTGGAACGCCATCTGCACCAGCTTCTCACTGAAACAGGTATTGAGAAACATAATAGTGTTATTTGATAGTAATAACAAGCAACACGTGTAGACAGACAGATACCACAAGCTGAAGGCACTGGGAGGCCATCTGAATCAGCTTCTTACTGCATGCAACAGGGGATAAATGATAGTATTACTTGTTAGTAATAACAAACACCACATGTAGACAGTTGCCACAAGCTAAAGGCACTGGAAGGCCATCTGCACCAGCTTCTCGCTGTAACAGGTAGGCATAGGTAGGTTGATAGGCACGTTCATAGGTATGTTCATAGTGTTGTTAGTAATAACAAACACCACATGTAGACAGTTATCACAGGCTAAAGGCACTGGAAAGCCATCTGCACCTGCTTCTCGCTAAAACAGCGTATACATGATAGTATTACTTGATAGTAATAACAAGCAACACGAGTAGACAGTTATCACCAGCTGCAGGTGCTGGAAAGCCATCTGCACCAGCTTCTCGCTGCATGCAACAGGGAATAAATAATAGTATTACTTGATAGTATTACTTGATAGTAATAACAAACAAGACGTGTAGACAGTCACCACCAGCTGAGGGCCCTACCTGCACCATCTTCTTGCTGCAACAGGTGATCAATAATAATATACCACTTCCACAGCTACAGCAATAACAAACAACACGTGTAGACAGTGACTACAAGCTGAAGGCACTGGAAGGCCCTATGAATCAGCTTCTCGCTGAAACAAGGGAGCACAGACATGTTGATAGTATTACTTGTTAGTATTACTTGTTAGTATCACTTGTTAGTATTACTTGTTAGTAATAACAAGCAACACGTGTAGACAGCTGCCACCAACTGAAGGTATTGGGAGGCCTAATCAATCAGCTTCTCGCTGCAACAGGGGGCGGGCACAGGAAGGTTGGTCATAGTATTACTTGATAGTATTACTTATTAGTAATAACAAACAAGACATGTAGACAGTTACCACAAGCTTCTTGCTGCAACAGAGGAGCATAGGTATGTTGGTAATAGTATTACTTCATAGTATTACTTGATAGCAATAACAAGGACCACGTGTAGTCTGTCACCACAAACAAGCTGCATGCAGGCACTGGAAAGCCATCTGCATCAGCTTCTCGCTGCAACAGGTGATCGTAGGTATGTTGATAGTATTACTTGATATTATTACTTCCACAGCAACAGAAATAACAAGCAACACGTGTAGACAGTGACTACAAGTTGAAGGCACTGGGAGGCCCTATGAATCAGCTTCTCGCTGCAAAAAAGGTATCACAGATATGTTGACAGTATTACCTCTATCACAACAACAACAATAATGAACAACGGTCCAGGCAGTGACCACAAACAAGCTGAAGGCATGCACTGAACGGTCATCTGCTCCAGGATCTTGCTGCAAAAGTCATCATAAAACATCATAGGATATGTTGACAATAGTACTGTCACACATGGGGTAGCTCAGTGGTCAGAGCACTCGCTTTCCCCAAAGCCAAGGTTAAGCAGCATCGAGCGTGGTTACCAAGTGGATGGGTGGAAGCCGTGGCTTTAGTACAGTCCCCCAGTTCACCCAGCTGTAAATGGGTACCTGCACTATTGAGGGTCAGGGAAGGTAAAGCAGCGAAGGGGAGGAGATGGGCGCCGCCCTCAACATGCTGGCCCCTAGAGAAGCTGAGATCTCTGACGCCTCGCTCCCCTACAACCACATAGGCAATGGCAACACCTTTACCCCCACGCGTATGCAAGTTTTGTTAACAGTTGTCCTCCGTTTCCCCCCATGCAGTGTCTTACAACCATTCAGAACATCTTGCGCAGCACACGTTAAATCCTGTTCCGCTTTTCGCATGAGTAGGCCATCGTGTGCCGGCAGGGAACAGATGACAAGATTTACAACAAAACTGCATACACACAAGAGACTGGATGTAAAAAAAAACACCATATGAAATGCTTATTCCATTATCCTCGATATAAAAGAATAAATAAACAAATAAATAAATAAATGAATAAATAAATAAATGAATGATTTACTTGTGGTCCTTGCTGACGGCCCCGATGACCCCCAGGATGAGGGGCCAGCCTTGCTGCAGCGTGTCGCCGCAACTGTGCAGCACTTGCAGCACGCAGTCCAGCTGCCGCTGCCGGATGTCGCCGTGCGGGATCCCCGATAGCTCCTGCAGCGGCGCCAGCACGCTGATCTGGAGTTTCTGGCGACAAGAGAGGAAGTGGTTGATGATGATGATGAGGAGGAGGAGGAGGAGGAGGAGGAGGAGGATGGTGATGGTGGTGGTGTTGGTGGTGGTAGTGGTGGTGGGTGGTGGTGGTGGTGGTGATGATGATGATGATGATGATGATGATGATGATGATGATGATGATGATGATGATGATGATGATGTTCTCGGTGAGGGGAATGAGGGAAGGGAGAGAGGATGGATGGAGAGATGAATGAACGGATGGATGGATGGACGAATATATATATATATATATATATATATATATATATATATATATATATATAATATATA
>JASPKP010006145.1:2500-7500 GCA_030674155.1 Stramonita haemastoma
GCTAAGTTGTTTATTTCATTATGTTTCTTTGGTTGCTCTTTATCTATTAACGCTTCTCTTTTTCTTTTATAATCAAAATCATTTTATTGTGGCTTCTGATTTTCGTCTTCTGAAAGTGTGCATTTTTATTATCTTATTATGTATAATGTCCTTATTCCTTTATGTTGTTTGGTACTGCATATAGTTTTACTGTTTAGTATCTTTTTATCTTGATGTTTTCCCTGAAAAGGGCGGGGACTGGATGTAAAAAAGCACATGAGTGCTTATCTATTATCCTCGAATAAAAGAATTTTTTTGCCTTGCCTTGCCTTGCCTTGCCTCTCTCTCTCTCTCTCTCTCTCTCTCTCTCTCTCTCTCTCTCTCTCTCTCTCTCTCTCTCTCTCTCTCTCTCTCTCTCTCTCTCTCTCTCTCTCTCTCTCTCTCTCCCTCTCTCAACCAACACTGAATATCCTACCTCATTTACAGTGATTATACATTACACAGCGACACACATAATTTATAGAAAAATGAGGAGGGACGGTTTATATCCAAAGGAGATACAGAACTAATTCATTTCGATTACATTTAGGAAAATGGTCCAAATGACTAAAGTACGACATTATCTTGCTCCTTCTATTGATAGTGGAAAACAGATCTGGATAAACTAGACCTGTCAGTAACAGTTCTAGCTCCGAGCAGCACAGTGAATACAAGTCTAACAAGGCTGTTAAGAAATGTGTTCCTTAGTTCATCATGATCATGCAAAACACATAAACACAATATGTTGTTCATGTTCAATCTGTATTTTGCAAGATGTGCAGTTTTTGTCACAGACAAATTCGCTATACCCATGTACATTATTACTGAGGGAAAGAACGTTACATCTTATTCGTGTAACGGTAACACGAAAGCAAAACATATCTATATGTAGAATGTACTGTTCTTTTTCAAAAATGGTCTTAAATGATTGGTAAGGCTGCTATCTATAGCGATCCTTAATAGTGCCTATTCAGTCTTGAATGAAGATAACTATTTACAAGCTTTTGTTGGAATATGGCCCAAAACACTTTTACATCTCCAACATCCTGTTGAAGTAAAGCATCATTACAGCAAGTTGAACATGAAACTTCTCTTATTTTCAAAACGGAACGCTGTTTGCCACAACCGTCTCATTCTAGCAACATTTGATCAGCTTTATGTGGCAACCGTTCAATAGTCACTACCAACAGTTTCCACCAATACCTGCCGACACAACACTTAATAGCGACAACTGTCATATCTTTTATTTTGATAGACGAACCAATCATTGATTCACCTTTTATTGATTACCCTAACACTGTGTCTCTCTTGCCCTCTGTTTCTGCAGGGGACGGGATAGCTCAGTGGTCAGAGCTCTCGCTTTCCCCAAGCTAAGGTTAAGCAGCATCGAGTGTGGTTACCAAGTGAATGGGTGACTGTTTGCACGCCTTGGCTTCAGTACAGCTAGTTCCTCAGTTCACCCAGCTGTCAATGGGTACCTGCCCTTTTTAAGGACAGGGACGGCAAAGCAGCGAGGGAGAGGAGATGGGCGCCGCCCTCAACATGCTGGCCCCGAGAGAAACTGAGGTCTCTGATGCCTCGCTCCCCTACGACCACACAGGTTATGGGACACCTTTACCTTTAAAACGTTTAATATGCTAAATCATGCAGTGTGCTATAACCCTAATGAGTTGTCGGTCGGTTCGGTTCAGTGTGTTTATCAACACTGCGAGATGTTTTAATTAATTATTTATTTATGAGATGAAGAGTAGTGCTCTCTTCAACTATTAATAGTAACTTAGGTTACTGAAAGGAGTTAGGTGTACAGACATCTCTCCATCTGCCCATGTATGGTGCAAATCCACCCAGTCCAAAGAGGAATGGTTATTATTTATTCTATCATTTTTCACACAGAAAACTGTGAAAGCATTTACACTACACTAAACTACATTAGGTTAGGCTACACCACACCACACCACACCACACCACACCACACCACACCACACTACACTACACTACACTACACTACACTACACTACACTACACTACACTGCACTACACTACACTACACTACACTACACTACACTACACTACACTACACTACACTACACTGACGGATAGCCTAGTGGTCAGAACATTGCTCTGGCAATTTGACAACCCGAGTTCGATTCCCGTTCGAGGGGATTTTTCTCCTGGAGTTAACATCAGTGTATGGGGTGCTTAAGGAGAGGTGGTACCTTTGTAAACCTGGCATGTAGCATCCTTCGGGATGGACGGGAGCACTGGTCCTCACTTGGCACTCAACTCTCACTTCTGGGTCCGGGTCCTTAACCCACCCACACCCCGGTAACCGCTTCTACTGGCGGGCGAAACGTTGTGAGGGGCTGGTGCATTCTTACCCACCAGTAGGAGTCTTGGAGAGGAGATGGGCGCCACCAAGCTTCCTCAAGCCCACTGCAAGGACATGATGAGAAAAACAAAACAGAAAGACATGCCGGATCGGTCGAGGCCCGGATCAACAATGACCGCGCTACCCACTGCAAGCCTCCAGGGTGGGAGTGACAAGTGTGCTACTGGGGCAGAACCAACTCTAAAGCTTCCAGATAAAGGGGCAACCATTGGTATATGGAATGTAAGGACTCTGTACCAAACAGGAAGAGTACAGGAACTTACACATGAATTACAGAGGTATAAATGGGACATCATAGGGCTTGCGGAAGTCAGATGGATTGGCTTCGGAGAAACAACCACGCAAGACGGCCACAAAATATGGTACAGCGGAGAAGAGAAACTACATCAACATGGAGTAGGCTTTATTGTCAGGAAAGAGATTGTGTCAAGCATCATCAGCTGCACACCAGTCTCCAGCAGACTCATCTCAATCAGAGTTTCTGCAAAACCCCAGAATCTCACCATCATCCAAGTGTATGCTCCAACATCTGACTACGATGATGATCAGATAGAAGAATTCTATGAAGAACTTGAAAACGTCATCTCCAAAACGCCCCCAAAAGACATCCTTATTGTGGAAGGCGACTGGAATGCTAAGGTGGGACCTGATGCCTATGACACCTGGGCAGGAACCACAGGACGATTTGGACTGGGAGAAACAAATGACAGAGGACAGTGGCTGCTGGAATTCGCAAAGAAGCACAAACTGACTTTGGCTAACACACTCCACCCTCACAAGCCATCCAGAACATCAACCTGGCACTCACCAAATGGTCTGATTCATAATCAAATTGATTACATTCTGTCACCCCAAAGATTCAAATCCAGCATAAACAAGGCAAACACAAGAACATTCCCAGGAGCTGACATTGGCAGTGACCACGACCTTGTACTTACCACCATCAGGCTGAAACTGAAAGCAAAACAACAGCCAAAAAGCCCACGCATAAGATTCGACCTGGAAAACCTCAAAGACCCAACAGTGGTTGAGATCTTCCAAGCCAACATAGGAGGAAAGTTCGCCGCACTCACAGCCATCGACAATGATGTGGACACATTGGCCAACAACATCAAAGAAGTGCTAACGACAGCAGCAGAAGAAACATTAGGAAGAAGCAGAACAAAGAAACAACCCTGGGTGACAAATGAGGTTCTTGACCTCTGCGACAAAAGAAGAGAACTTAAGAAACAAAAGTTCACAAGTCAAGAAGCTTACAAGAAGTACATGGATAGCCACAGAGAAGTGAGGAAAAAGATGAGAGAAGCCAAAGAAGGGTGGATAGAAGAACAATGCAACAACATCGAAGCTGGAATGACCAAGGGAAACAGCAAAACAGCTTACGACACTTTGAAAGCACTACGCAAAAAGTGCAGTTTTCATGAACAATCACGTGGGCGAGTTCTTCAAGACCACGGTTGGGGTTCGCCAGGGCTGCCTTCTCTCACCTGTACTCTTCAACCTCTTCCTCGAAAACATCATGACAGAGACACTGCAAAACCACCACACTTCCATCTCCATTGGTGGAAGACCCCTTTGCAACTTCAGATTTGCAGATGACATTGACCTCATGGGCAGCAGCAAACAAGAACTGCAAATCCTCACAGACAATTTAACAGATCGAGCGAGCGCATACGGCATGGAGGTCAGTACAGAGAAATCAAAGATCATGGTCAACAGCGCGAGTAATGACATCACGGAAATAAAGATGAATGGAGAAACACTAGAAGAGGTGAGCCAATTCAAATACTTAGGCTCCATCCTAACAAAAGATGGCACATCAAACAATGAAGTGAAAGCTCGCATTGCAACAGCAACATCTGCTCTAGTCAGACTCGAGAAGATCATCAGAAGCAACAACATCAGCTTCGGCACCAAATACCACCTTTACAAATCCCTCGTGATATCTATCCTCCTATATGGCTGTGAATCATGGACTCTGACAGCAGAGTTAGAGAGGAGAATCCAAGCATTCGAGAACAAGTGCCACAGAGGACTTCTCAAAATATCATACAAAGAACACAAGACCAATAACTATGTGAAAGAAGAAATCAAAAAGCGCGTGGGCCCCCAAGAGCCTTTGCTCTCCACCAAAAAGAGGAGAAAGCTGATGTGGTTTGGTCACACCACAAGACACAACACCCTAGCAAAAACCATCCTGCAAGGAACAGTCGAGGGCAAGAGAAGAAGAGGCCGCCAAAAGAAATCATGGGTTGACAACATCAAAGACTGGACCGCTCAACCCCTACAACACCTCCTACTAGCCACACAGGATCGTGAAGCATGGAAAAAGATCTCTGTTGCGTCTTCTCTCATGTCCCCCCTACGTCCTTTGGGACATGGGACTGAGTGAGTGAGAACATCAGTGCTGACGCCACTCTCCCGAAAAGTCTTTCGGATGACACTGTAAACCGAGGCCCCGTGTGCGAACGCACGCAGAACATCTTGCACACACGTTAATCCTGTTCCGCTTTTCGTAAGAGAAAGCCATTGTGTGCCGGTGGGAACAGATGACAAAATTTACACAACTGCATATACACAGGGACTGGATGAA
>JASPKP010006145.1:12500-14730 GCA_030674155.1 Stramonita haemastoma
AGAAAAAAACGAATGTTCAAATTGTACACTAAAGATAAATCAAGTGAAAATCACAAGGCTATGAAAAATGCTAATATCAGATGCAACCGAGTAATAGAGCAAGCTAAGAAAACTTACTGGACAACATTTTGCAATTCCGAAGTCTCAAGTCATAAGGATACCAAGAAGATTTGGAGACAACTAAACATAATAAAAAATGGCATAAAATTTCCGGATTATCCAATTCAGTTACAAAACAACGTATTCCCTTCTTTAAGGGAAAAGGCTGAAGCATTTGCAGACTCTTTTTCCAACACAAGTAGATTAGATGGCTTATCTCCAGAACAAAAAATCTACAGGGCCCAAAGAGAAAAATCATCGATCTTGCCGACCCTGTTCCTGATAACAGCCATTACCTCAATGCTCCATTAACCATCCAAGAAATAAAAGATGCAATCTCATCTTTACCACACAAGAAAACACCAGTTGGAATCGATGCTATTTCAAATGAAATACTCAAACACTTGCCAGACAAGTGGATACACATTCTTTACAAAATTTTTCAAAAATGTTGGGAGAGTGGTGTATTACCACAAGTTTGGAAACAACCAATTATTGTCCCTGTGCACAAAGACGGTAAACCAATAACAAATGTGACGCTCCACCACATAAGGAGTCGCATTGCACCAGAGGTTTATTTTTAGTTATTTACAAGTTATTAATCTGCTATAAAAAGGCTATTCAATACAAAAAACAAATTGAAAATCGGACATTTCTGTGCAAAGTTATTACAAACTGAAATGATAGACTGCAGGGTGTGACAAAATGAGAAACGGGCAAGTTTGTTTTCGTAACAGGTTGTCAGAATGAGGCCTTGGGTATATTTCAAAACACATTTTAAAGCAAAAGAAATAAAAATTATGCCTTGATATTTCGTTACAAGATAGAATAACGGATATGGTTGAACAATCAATCAAAGTCTCAAAATTGACAACTTGACCCCTTTCTGCCTTTAGTGGTTCCTAGCGCAAAATTGGGTAATGTGCTAAGCGACTCATTTCGTGGTGGAGCGTCACAAATATGGATAGCTACAGGCCCATAGCACTTACGTCTCATGTATGTAAACTGTTAGAAAAAATCGTTTTAAACAGACTTGTATAATCATTGTGAAAAGAATAACATTATTCCTGTGAATCAAGCAGGTTTTAGAAAAGGCAGATCATCTATTGATCATTTAGTAAAGCTGACAACTCAGGTTAAGTATCAGTTTGCGAGGCGGAAATGTCTGTTAGCAACATTTTCTGACATAACTAAGGCTTACGACCAGGTATGGCATTCACGTTTACTGTTTAAACTCCAGAATATTGGTCTGTCAGGGCAGATGTATAGTTTTATAAAAAAAATTCTTAGAAAATACAAAAATTCAGGCTAAAATAGGGACTACATATTCATCTATAAGATTATTACAAATGGGTATTCCACAGGGTTCAGTTATTGCTCCCATGTTATTTAATATTTTGATGCATGACTTGCCAGACAATCTTTCAAAAAATGTAGAATTGGCTCAATATGCTGATGATATATGTGTATGGATGAAAGTTGCAATGAAAAAGAACACTTCTGCTAGATCTATAAATTATGCTAAAAAGTTGTATCAAAACGATTTAAATGCTATTGCTAATTATATGACTGAAAATGGATTACAACTATCAAGAGATAAAACTCACATGATGTTGTTTAATAATGGAGCAAATCCAATTGAAATGCCTAGTTTTAAAATAAACGGTGGAATTTTACAATATAAACAAGTAGTTAAATTCCTTGGAGTTTTTCTAACATCAAAATTAACATGGCAACAAACATTATTGAATACATTTTAACAAAAGCCAGAAAAAGCTTAAGCATTTTGAAAATTGTCAGTAAACAGCCTTGGGGCCAAGATATTTTCACCTTGTTGCATCTTTCAACATCTCAAAATTAACCTTTGCCCAGGAAGTATTTTTGGTGCCCCAAAATATCTTTTGAAAAAACTCCAAAGCATAGACTGCAGGGCATATAAAACTTGCTCTTTGCCTACCTATCCATGCTTCATGTTTTAAAACATACAGTGCTTCAGGGGTTTTACCTTTGGAAGATTATAGGAGTGTTGCTTGCAGTAAATTTGTATTAAGAAGTCTGACTGTTCAAAACGATTTGGAATCAGTCATTAATCTTAAGTCAGATAAAACCCTTTTCCAAAAAAGCAAAAATC
>JASPKP010006146.1:5000-10000 GCA_030674155.1 Stramonita haemastoma
AGACAGTAAAGAACGGACCTTGAAGTGTTCCGATTGTATGAGAAAAATACATTTTACTTGCACTGAGCTACCGATCTATCAGTTGTGTATTTTCTCCAGATCACAAAGAAAATACACGTGCAAAGATTGTAGCAAAATTTTTTATGACGAAAACATCGAAGAGGCTCTACTACAAGGTAAAGAAAGCAAAATTACCGATGACGCAAACATAGATGATGTAAAAGTTCATGACGTCACTTTCGTGGAACATGTAGAACGTGCTTTACGATGCCAGCAACAAACTTTGACAACTACTCTTGGAAATCTAGAATTGTCAGTATGCAACCTGGCATCACTTGTGGCAGATCTACTGCATCCGGAAAGAACAGAGGAGCTTGTCAAACAACTGTCTAACGCTCAGAACAAAGACAATAGAAAACAGTCTAGCTTGCAAGCAAACATTCGACATGTGGGAACACAAACAAATGAACTCTGCAACGAACATGAACACGTCCTAAACAAAACATCTCGGGCTAGTTCAGATATGAAGGAATCAATACAGAAATCAAAAAAGACCTCAAAGAAGACCCCTCAAAAGACAGGAAAAGCTAACAGAGCCGGGGCATCAAGCAAAACAGATCTGACAAAAACTGTAGTGCAGGCAAAATCATCAGAGGACAACATGACTCAGTGTCTCCCTGAGAACATCTCCTCAAAAGAACGTAAGGCACATGAGGTAAAGCAGGAAGAAAAGAACACTAGCATCAGCTGGGCTCAGATGAGCCAAGATGAAAGCCAACCTGACAGTGACTGTCCCAGTGATGACAGTTTTAAAGATGAGGACATGGTGCCACAGAGCAATGATTCCCCCAACCTACCTCACGTAGTTGTCATCCATGACTCTATGTTTAATAACATCGATCCCCAAAGACTGGGTCAGTCCTATGGAATGAAAGTGACCATGGAGAAGGTGATGGTGGCAGACGACTGCACTAAAAATTTTAGCTCAAGTAATGCAGATGCTGTTCTCCTGCACATAGGAGTTAACGACCTGCAAAACATGGATGCAGAGACAGCAAGCACAAAGCTGACCTCAGCTGTTTTGAAACTCAAGGAGGAGTTGAAACCCCAAACCAAAGTCATTGTCAGCAAGGCAATTTACACACGCCAGAAAGAACTGACTAGAAAAGTTGAGCTATTCAATGCGCTCCTGTTAACAAAACTCCATGAAGTAGAGAACATCTCCTTTGTTGGTCATGAGATGTTGCAGCCACAACGACACCTGACTGATGAGGTGCACCCCAACAGAAGAGGAGCCAGTATCCTAGCGACCAACATTGGACGACATCTGGACAGCCTACTCTGGGAAAAGCCAAAAGGGAGGGCATGGAAACGTCCACAGCGCAGATCTCCAGATCACAGAAGACAGGAACAACACAAGAGACAATGGAACCGACTTCAGAACCGCTTCCAGAGATGGCAAAACAACGCAAGTCGAAGTTTTCAAACTGTGAACACAGACAGACCATCTTCATACTTCAGAGACACACGTGGAGACAGATATTCTGGAAATAATGATGCAGACTACACATATGACAGGAGATATAGTGCTACTGATAGGAATGCGATGTATGACAGGCCCTGGTACCAGTCATTCCTGCCAGAGAGACTGACACAGCATCAATACCACCCACAGAGAGAATGGAACAGAGATTGGCCACACAGATCTAGTCAACACGTGCACAGCTACAGGCGTACAAGGTACCAGGAAGATGACACTGGTCACCGTGGCAACTTCCCTGCTAGACGCGCTTCAGTGCGTGGCAGCTGGTCACGTTATGACAGACCAAATTACTACTACTAGATCTAGACTATGATTTCTATAAGGGTGAACACTGACAGACCAAATTACTACTACTAGATCTAGACTATGACTTCTAAAACGTTTAACACTGAAAGTAGATTCACTGAACACTAGTCTTAACACTACATCAAAACGAAACATGGTTAAAAGAAATATTAACATTTTGTCATGGAATATCAAAGGCTTTATAGAAACAATTGACGGTATTCGGGTAAATAAATTTATAAACAGACAGTTTTATGACAGATTACAAACATATGACCTTGTATTTTTAGAAGAAACTCACTTAGATTATGAACAAGCAAAAGATGTTTTTATCCACAATTTTTCTCCGGGAGTTCACTATTGTCGACGAAAAAACAAAAATGCACAAAAATCGTCAGGTGGTATATCAGTATTTGTAAAGCCAGATGTACGAGAACATATTAGGTTTTTACCCCAAAGTAATTGCGACATTGTGTGGATTCATATCCCAAATAAAGAGAAGAATAATGATGACACCTTTATAGGCTGCTGTTACATTCCTCCATCATCTTCATCATTTGGTAAAATAAATTCAGAACAAATATGGAATACTTTAGAAAAGGACATTGAACATTTTTCTTCCAAAGGAAATATTATCTTATGTGGTGATTTTAATGCAAGAACAGGAACGCTAGTTGATTTTGTTGACATCGATTCTGATAGTAATCCTTACATTCCACCTTCTTTAGAATGTCTCAGTGCTGCGAACAATAGATGCTCAATGGATCATGTTGTTCACAGAATTGGACGAAGACTTGTTGACATTTGTACCAATAATAATTTACTTATTAGAAACGGCAGGACTCTAGGGGACTTGAAAGGGAAACATACCTGTCATGTACAGCAAGGTAGTAGCGTTGTAGATTATTTTATATGTTCAGATACTCTGACAAAAGACGTTTTCAAAATGACAGTTAAAGACCTGAATCAGTTTTCTGACCATTGTCCATTACAATTAACTGTAAGTTTAACGCTGAAAAAAGGTCAAGACAAAAATAAGTTATCAGCATATTCCGCAAACAAGAAACACGATGATAAGCAGAAAGATTATGTTGAACGATTTTTCTGGGATGACAAATCTGCCAAAGCTCTTAGTCAGGCATTAAAGACCAGAGAAATCAGTCAACTGTTACAAGAAATAAAGAACGACCTAAATACCCTACACTCCACAAAATCTGTCGATTTTATAGTTGAAAAAGTTACAAACATGTTGAAAAACGCATCAAAACTAGCTCTCCGTTGTACACAAAGACGTACAACACGAACTTTAAAACGTTCTAAGAAGTGGTTTGACCAAGCTTGTTACATTCAAAGGAGAGAACTTATATCACTAAGGAATGCACTAAATAGGCACCCGCAAAACAGAACGTTAAATGAGAAATACTATCACCAGCTAAAAGTTTATAATAGACTGTTGAAGAAAAAAAAGAAATCATACAAAAATATGTTAGTTCAGAGTCTCAATGAAGCCTTATTACAAGACCCAAACCAAGTATGGAAGACTTTAAAACTACTCCAAGAAGCAGAGAATCCTATAAAAGATAATCACTCTCCCCTTTCAAACTCGAAATGGTTAAAACATTTGGAAGGCCTTTTGGGTAAAAACTGTAACATTGATAAAAACATAAAAGCAAAAGTACACACTGAACTGGAAATTATAAACTCAAACATTTCATATTCTTACCTCGACTTTCCAATTACTATAAAAGAGATACTGCATGCGTCTCGAAATATGCACAACAAAAAGGCACCAGGAAAAGATGGCATTACTAATGAAATAATAAAAGCCAGCCTACCAGACATGATAGAAACTGTTCAAAAATTATTTCAGCTAATTCTTAATTCTGGCACCTATCCTGAATCGTGGAAAAAGGGAATTAGTTTGCCCATTTTCAAATCTGGGGATCCAATGGAACCTGGAAATTATCGAGGAATAACACTGAATAATTCCCTTAGCAATCTTTTCTGTCAGATATTGAACAATCGCATATCGAATTATCTTGAAGACAACAGACTAATATCACACGAACAAGCAGGCTTCCGAAAATCATATAGGACATCAGATCAGATATTCATACTGAAGAAAATAATAGATGACATTTTAAAATCTCAAAAGAATCGTCTTTATTGCTGCTTTGTTGATTTTCAGAAAGCTTTTGACTCAGTCTGGCATGAGGGTCTTATGTTGAAAATGTACCGCTTAGGTATTAAAGGAAACTGTTTTAGAATAATCCAAAGTATGTATAATAATGCAACAGTGTGCACCAGAAATCGTTGTGGTTTCTCCTCTGAAACATCAGTTCAAAAAGGTGTACTACAAGGAAATGTACTTAGTCCTACATTATTTAATGTATTTGTAAATGATCTTCCAAGTTATATTGATGATATGGACTCACCATCTATAGATGATACTAAAACCAATGTTATTACTTGCCTGTTATACGCTGATGACCTTGCAATCCTATCTACTACAAAAGCAGGATTGCAAAAGAAGCTAAATAACCTTACTGTGTACTGTGAAAACTGGGGACTAAATATCAACACGGAAAAAACCAAAGTTGTAATATTCACTCACTCAGACCCAAAAGTACCTATTCACTTCAAACTAGGTAGTCATATAATCCAAACTATTGATCAGTTCAAATACTTGGGTGTAGTATTCCACAAATCAGGAACTTTTCACTTTGCCCAAGAACACTTAGCTAAACAGGCAAATAAAGCAGTGCATTCATTAAGACGAGTCATCAGAGGACAGAATATTCGTTATGATACTATAATGCAGCTTTTTGATTCATTGATTATGCCTATAGCAACATATGGAGCTGAAATTTGGTTTCCATGGGTTGAAAATAAGATACCTATCTCAGTTAACTCAGACATATCCTCTTTCTTTGGAAACTGTCTTTCTTCTAAATATCCACATGAAAAAACACATATGAGATTTTGTAAGCTTATTTTGGGTCTACATTCTAAATCAATGAATCTACCAACGCTTGCAGAATTAGGAAGATATCCAGTGGGGATTCATGTTGCATATCGAGTGATTGGTTACTGGACTCATATCTTACATGTACATCATAATACTTACACAAAAAGAGTGTACAATGCTATGTTGAACCAAGAGGACACTGGT
>JASPKP010006147.1:0-2500 GCA_030674155.1 Stramonita haemastoma
TCCAACAGCTAGTTTACTCTAAGTCAGACAATAAATCTGTTTGGAAAGCAATTAACTATTTGACAAATAAAAATGTAACATCTCAAAGTTCATCGCTCAAAGATATATCCGTTGACGATATTAATGCCCATTTCTGCAATATTTCCTCTTCTACAGTACCAATAGACAGATCACATCTTAAAAGCTTGAAACATTAAAACATTACTGTAGATCTAAAAACATTTTATCAAATTTAGATATCCCTCTTATGTGTATTAATGATGTTTACAATTCCCTTACTCATTTGAAACAGACAAATTACGAAAGGTCTTGATGGCATTGATGGTAAAATTCTAAAAATAGCTGCCCCCGTTATCGCAGAATCTCTTACATACATTTATAATTTATGCATTTCTGCTAACACCATTCCTAAAGCTTTTAAAACTGCCAAAGTTATACCTATCTTTAAATCTGGTGACCGTTCAGATCCCTACAATTATAGACCAATCTCTATTCTATCTATATTATCAAAACCTTTAGAGAATCACATCAATAAACATATTCTCCATCACTTAAACCGATATAATTTGTTACATCCTAATCAATCTGGTTTCAGAGCTAACCATTCCTGCCAAACTGCTTTGACAAGCTTGGTTTGATCAATGGCTTACTAATATCAATAATAACAAAATCACCGGAGTTATTATAGTAGACTTTGCTAAGCGTTCGATGTGATTGACCACACTCTATTACTAAAAAAACTTAAAATCTTGGTCTGTCAGATAGTACTGTCAAAACTCATGTTATCATTTCTTTCTGAAAGAAAACAAGTCGTTTCTGATAAAGGTAAGACATCGGCAGTACTATCCAATAACTATGGCGTCCCCCAGGGATCTGTTTCTAGGGCCTATTCTTTTTTCTATATATATAAATGACTTACCCTTATCTCTAAACACACAGTGCGAGTTATTTGCAGATGATACAACTATCCATACCAATCATTCTCAATTGAATGAAGTTACATCTGCTCTGCAAGAAAGTATTCACTGCCTGCTTCGATGGTCAGAGTTAAATCATATGAGTCTTCATCCCAAAAAAACTAAGTATTTAATTATAACAACTCGACAAAAGCGACAAAATCTTTCAAACAATTCTACGATTATCTATATTAATAACAACAAAATTGATGAAGTAGACCATCACAAAATTCTTGGAATTACAATTGACAATAACCTTTCTTGGATGTACCACATCTCTGCATTATGCAAAAAAGTATCAAAATGTGTACACCAGTTATCTAAAATAAAGCATTTCTTGGACCTAAACGCTAGGAAAATGTTTTTCAATGCATATATTATATCCCATATGAGTTATGCTTCAACGACTTGGGATTCGGCTAGCGCAAATGTTCTCAAGCCATTGTTCAGTGTGCATAGACGAGCTCTAAAACTTGTTCTCTTAAAATCTTCATCATTAACCATTCCTGACTATAAAGCACTTGACATTCTTCCATTAAGATCCAAGCTTAAGCATGATAAGGCAGTGTTTATGTATAAAATCATGTCCGGTTTAGCTCCCCCCTTGCTTCAAAACAGATTCACAATCAATGTCAATCGTCATGCCAATAAGATAATGATGCCACTTCCAAGAATTGACTTATTTAAATCCACTCTCACATATTCTGGTGGTACACTATGGAATGAGATATCAACCCTCAACCTTCACAAAGCTTGCAGTGTTTCTGTTTTTAAAAAAGTTTATCACGTACATCTTATGGACAATATATCACTATTTTGATGAAATTGATTTCCATTTGCAACACCATTAATAACTAGTATCATGTAATTTCAATTATGTGTAAGTATTATGTCAACTCTTAATCACCACCCCCCAGTACTTTTGTCCCCTCTTTATTCTCCTCCTTCTCTTTCCCTACCACCACCCTCCCCTCTCTACACCCCTCTCGCTCCAGGGTTGTCTTTTGTCTCTCTGTCTTCCTGCCTATCTCTCTGCCTGTTCTACTGTCTCCCTGTCTGTTCTATTTTTTTCCTTCTGTTGTCTGTCTGTCTGTCTGTCTGTCTGTCTGTCTGTCTGTCTCTCTCTCTCTCTCTCTCTCTCTCTCTCTCTCTCCTCTCTCTCTCTCTCTCTCTCTCTCTCTCTCTCTCTCTCTTCTCTCTCTCTCTCTCCTCTCTCTACCTCACTCCTCCTCTCCCCCCCCCTCTCTCCTATTCTTCTTTTCCCCCTTCCCCAACTTTTCTCTCTTCCCCCACCATTATGTTTGTCTCTTATGTAAAGCGTTTCTACTTCACTGAACTGTCTAGGTGCACATTATATTTCAGATTTATGATGAAACCTTTGTATAATCTTGGGTATGTTATGATTTTGCTCACTTGACTTAAGTAGATACTAACTTGTATAATTGTAGTTCTTATTGTTTCCCTGATCCTTTTTTTTTTTTTCTCTCTCTCTCTCCTCTTCCCCCTCCTCTTACTCCTCCTCTCCCTCTTTCCCTCTATTCTAT
>JASPKP010006147.1:7500-10000 GCA_030674155.1 Stramonita haemastoma
CTCTCTCTCTCTCTCTCTCTCTCTCTCTCTCTCTCTCTCTCTCTCTCTCTCTCTCTCTCTCTCTCTCTCTCTCTCTCTCTCTCTCTCTCTCTCTCTCTCTCTCTCTCTCTCTCTTCTCTCTCATGCTCTTTGGTTTTTACATCCAGCTTTCGTTGCAAACGAACGTTGAGATTTTCTTTCTTCCTGTTTTATTCTTTAGAAAATAACAGAGGTACTACTGTTGTATGATTGTTGTATGTTACATAAGGCGACGTTGCAACTCTACAGTACTTGTCAATTTAACTTTCAAGCCACATTGTTAAAGAAATCCTCTTTCTAAGAACATTTCTATAGATTTATGAATGCATATCGTTAACGCGTTGAACCTTAGGTTACCAAGCATTTGTTTTTCTTTCTTATTTTTAATGAATGATTGGTGATGATTTCGACTGTGTTTTCAATGTTACTCCCTTATGTTTGTTGTAAACTGACATGAATAGTGTGTCATGGAAGGTGCACTGCGAGATGATAGATGCAAAAATAAATTCTTAATTAATGTTTTGGTTTTACAATCTCACCCATCTTATTTGGTTTAATAAAGAGCGAAAAACACAAAGTGTTGTTATCATAATTGTTCTTACTATCATTATGATACTGTTGTTGTTGTTGTTGTTGTTGTTGTTGTTGTTGTTGTTGTTGTTGGTAGTAGTAGTAGTAGTAGTAGTAGTAGTAGTAGTAGTAGTAGTAGTAGTAGTAGTAGTGGTGGTGGTGGTGGTGGTGGTGGTGGTGGTTGGTGGTGGTGGTGGTGGGTGTGTATAATTGTTCTTCTTATTAATATCAAAATCATCATCATCATCATCATCATCATCATCATCATCATCATCATCATCATCATCATCATCATCAACATCATCATTATCATCATATCTTAGTAATAGCAATAATATGATTATTGAAATTGTCATTATTACCATTGTCATCACCATCATATTACTATTATCATTATTATCCTTACCATTATCATCATCATATATTATAAGCTTATTTCAACTATAGCAAGTGCCAAAAACAATAAACAAACAAATGTGTGTGTGTGCGCGTGCGTGTGTGTGTGTACATTCGAATTTGCTAAAACTATAAATTGTTGTTGATTGCTTGTGTTGTATGGGTCGAATGCAAGCGCTTTGATTTGTTTTTACAAGACATAGCGCTATATAAATTCCATGTATAACTATTGTAAATGAACATCTTTCTGTTTCAGACTCAAACTGGGTACAACACAGCTCTTTCAACATTCTTCCAGGATGCTGACATTGAACGACACACACCCCCATACGAAAAGACGCTACACACATTATCCCACCATCACCCTGAAAAAAATCAGAATTCAGCTAAGAAAAAAATTCAGCTGAAACAGTAAACACCAAAATCAGCGAGGAGTGTCTTCTGAAGTCACAGTGTGGCTACCTGTTTAACGACACCACAAAACACGGGCTGTACACGCAAACATCTCAGCCGTGTGCGCTTGCTGTCTCACAGTTATTGCCAGGTGTTAACGAGAGAGACAGAGACAGAGAGAGAGTACAGTTATTGTGGGTGACCCTCCTCGTGTGTTCACGTTATGAAACACTCAGTCACTATATCACTATATGTGGAAGGACGTAACATTGAAGGCTACCTACTCAATAAAAAAAACCCGCTGCTTCCACTGCTGTACTCCATCTTCCTGTAACCTACAGAGATATAGACACTGACTGCAGATCCGGAAAAAAACAACAACATCGACCCAGAGCAAGTTGAGTGATGATATGTTTGAACTGCAAGATATTCAACATGGAACTATGTGCGCTTACAGAAGAACAACTACACGCCGCCAAAGATTCCGCCATTCATATCTGTTGTCACGGAAGCCAGAAAGTAACCTCCTTAATAATGACAAAACAAAGAAATGATTGTATACACACACAAAAATCCCAGCTGAGGAACCTAGGAGAACTTTAGCCTAGGAAGGGAGAAAGAAAAACAGCTGATGGTGACTGGAAAACTTCTTCACGAAAAACAACAGCCAGTATTCACCCAAGGTCTGACCAACGCATTGCGTCGGAGTGTGGAACTAGAAAAAACCTCAGCACAATGGATTTCCTGATAGTTTGGGTGTCGAAAACATAGATTGTTCTACACCTTTGTGTGGCCTTCTTCGGAAAACTGAAACAAACGAAAACAAATCCCAAGCTAGGATCGAAACTCTAACGTTTTCTTGGAACTATGGTGGGTTTTTGAAATAATACCTGTGATAATAGCTGTGAAGGTTGAACTGTGGTGACTGTGTACTATAGGAGGTGGCTGCCTTCTGTCTCGGAAGTCTATGGAGTTGCGCTGTGGATAATTATTCTGGTACAGCGTTGGTTGTGGTGACTGTGTGGGGGAAAGAGAAATGGTGTGTTGAAGACGTTGTTTTCTCGGGGAGAAAGGCGACGCACAAGTTACGAGAGACAGAAACGCAGCTGGAAAGGATTCTTCG
>JASPKP010006148.1:0-2500 GCA_030674155.1 Stramonita haemastoma
TTATTTTGTTTATTATAATCATTTTTTTATTATTTATTTATTCATTCTTTTTTTATTTGTTCATATATTTCTTTATTTGCTTACGTACTTATTTATTTATTTGTTCATATATCTATTTATTTATATATTAATTTCTTCTCATATTTCGAGGACAATGTACCATATGTACCAAGCACTCATGTGTTTTTTGTACATCCAGTCCACGTGTGTATGCACTTTGTAAATGTTGTCATCCGTTCCCACCGGCGCACAATGGACTACTAGTCTGAAGAGCGGAACGGGTTTTAACGTGTGCGCAAGATGTTCTGCGTGCGTTCGCACACGGAACCTCTGTTTAAAGTCTCATCCGAAGGACTTTTAGGGGGAGGAGAGGAGAGAGAGAGAGAGAGAGAGAGAGAGAGAGAGAGAGAGAGAGAGAGAGAGAGAGAGAGAGAGAGAGAGAGAGAGAGAGAGAGAGAGAGATGAGAGAGAGAGAGAGAGAGAGAGAGAGAAGAGAGAGAGGAGAGAGAGAGAGAGAAAGAAAAAAGAGAGAGAGAGAGAGAAAGACAGAGACAGAGACAGAGACAGAGACAGAGACAGAGACAGAGAGAGAGTGTGTGTATGTGTGTGTGTGTGTCTGTCTGTCTGTCTTTGTGTGTGTGTGTGCGCGCGCGCGCGTGCGCGCGTTTATGTGTGTGTGTGCGCGTTTATGTGTGTGTGTGTGCGCGCGTGTGTGCATGTGTGTGTGTGTGTGTGTGTGTCTGTATCTCTGTATCTCTGCATCTCTGCGTCTTTGTGTCTCTGTGTCTGTGTGTGCAAGCGAGTGTGTATGTCTTGTTTCCCCCCAACAATTAAGGTAGCCACATTCCAACTTTGGGGGTGTTTTATGATATACTATACAGTCTCTTCTGTGTTACTGCTCCCTCCCCCCTTATCCCCCCCCCTATGATCTCACCTCTGATGGTGTCCAGCATGGCAAGGATCTGGTCCCTGCTGTCCACAACGTCTAGGGTCTGGCTGTCCTTGTGGTACCGAACACTGAAGGGGCGGGGAATCGTTTCAGCCCAGGCCCTGAACACACCACACACACACACACACATGCATGCTCGCACGCACAAACACGTATGCACGCACGCATGCACACACGAACACACAAACACGCAAACACGCTTGCGCGCGCGCACGCACGTGCATGCACACACACACACACGCAAAAGCACGTGCGCGCACGCACGCACACGAACCCATGCACTAACGCACGCACACACACACACAAGCACACACACGTACGTACGAACGCACGTAGGCACACATACACTCACGCACGTACGCATGCGTGCACACACACACACACACACTCACACACACACACTCACACTCACACACACACACCCACATACACACACTCACACACATACACACACTCACACACACACACACACACTCACACACACACACTCACACTCACACACACACACACATACACACACACATACACACACAAAAACACAAACACACACACACACTCACACACACACACACACACACACACACACACACACACACCATTGAAACAAGGTATACAAAACTCTAATCAGTCAGTCAGCCAGTCAGTAAAGCAGGGAGTCAATCTATCAACTGATCTATCCATCCAAATGCCCACTCATCCATCCATCCATCCATCCGTACGTCCGTCCGTCCGTCCATCCATCCATCCATCCGTCCATCCATCCCTCCCTCCCTCCCTCCCTCCATTAAGCTGTTATAAATTAAGAAGTGACTAAACAAGTTGTGTTTATTTTCTGAATACATTTCTTGACTGCATAAGCCAAACAGCTGCTACACTCTCTTCCAGCTTATTACTTTAATCTCTTGTGTCTGTTAATTGTCTCTTTGCTTCTTAATAAAGACTATGTCAACTTTGTTTTACCACTATGCAAAAAATCTTTCATAGATTTCAAAATGATTTTCGTTTTAGCTTTGTTTTTTGTTGTTGTTGTTTTGTTTGTTGTTGTTGTTGTTTGTTTTTTTTGGGGGGGATTGTTTTCACCTTTTCTCCGGGTAATTTGCATAAACCAACAAAAGTATTGTATAAACTACCTACAGTAAACAAAACTACCTATCAACTGAAGATAATGAATAAACCGTTGTGGTTGAATTGAATGTAACAGAACTGAATACCACATCAAGTCACAGAAGATGTCTCTGCATAAAGAAAGAAGACAGAAACAAAGAGAAGGATAGAAAAGAGGGAATTTCTACCTCAGAATTTCCAGTTTGTTTTGTGGGGTTTGTTTTTGAAATTATATCAAAGTCCCAGCGGTATCATCCCATTTAGGGACTGGGGCAGCAAGTCATTTCCCTTCTGCGCCTCTGGCCACCCCAAAAATAGTACAGGTCTATGAAGCAAATGCGCTAGGCCCGTTTATTCATTTATTTATTTATTCTTTTATTACGAGGATAATGGAATAAGCACCATGTGCTTTTTTCACCCAGTCCCCGTTTGTATGCAGTTTTGTCA
>JASPKP010006148.1:7500-14718 GCA_030674155.1 Stramonita haemastoma
GGTTACAGGGTGGAAGGTCACGGGTTCGAATCCCATAAGAGTTATTGGGATTTTTCTTATTCCAACCGACTTTTATGCAGAGTGGGTTTGCTGTTCGATCATTGGAAATACCGTAAAAATCCCTAGCATAACCCCCCCCCCCCCCCCCCCTGTGCACTGATTTAGGGCAAAATTGGGGGGTGGGCGTTTACTAGGGATAGACCCCTTTGCACAAAGTAATTTTTGTGCTCAACCGTGTACCTGAGTGAATACAAACCCTGGCAGCATGTAAGTTAGGTCGTGTGAGTAGAAGTGAAGGAAAATAGAAAAAAAAGGGACTTTGAGGCAAAGAAGGCCAAAGAGTTCCATCGCTTTCCGTTGTAGGTCCTTGTTTCGCAATACCTTGCCTTCAGATCTTTCATCTTCCAGATAATGCAGCACACCTTGGTCGACATGTTCAGATCTAACTGCTGGTCCTTTTGACAGTTTCCGTTTTTGTTTGTCTTTTCCGTACTGCTGTTCAAGTCTATCTCTGTTTTCACTCCATTCCCTGATCCTCTTCCTATCCACAGAAAATTCACGGGCACACTCCGAAACATTCCAACCTGCTTGTTATCCAGATACTGGAGGGCTTCCAATTTGAAAGATACATGCAGTGTAAAACTGTCGCTTCGGCATTTTGCAAAAATGGCACAGAGAGGTTCAAGAACCAACTTCCGGCCATCAGGAAGCGTCGTCAAAGTACCGGTACGTCACTGACAGACAAAAGACGTCAATGGAAAAAGCATGGCGTAATTTTAATTCACTTTGTTGGGGATGGGTGGGAGTGAGGAGAGGGTACAAAGAATAAGAAAAAAGGAAACACGGAAAGGTAAAGGAAGGGAAAAATATGACTTTTAGAACCGTCTGCACAAATCCTAGTGAGTGAGCAGTCTCTTTGAAAAAAGCAGGGTGGGCGTTTGCTAGGTAGTTACCCCTGTGCACAACTTTTGGCCCAAAGTGGGGGGTGGGCGTTTGCTAGATGGTGGGCTTATGCTAGGGATTTTAACGGTATATATATATATATATATATATATATATATATATATATATATATATATAATCACAAAGAAAGAAAACAAACAAACAAGTTGTGTCGTTTTAGTCTCTAACGTCTTGGTTTTATTAATCTTCCTCAGAGAGGTTTTCTGGAAGACAAACACAAACACAGCCAGATTATCAACAGCATGCGGGAAAGGAAGCTACTAAAGGCATCGAGATAGATACCAAACAGGGAGTGACTAGGCCTAGCTATAGTTACTGCCTCACTGGGAGCAAGAGACATCATCAAAACATGTCAAGTATGATCACAAAGAGAGAGAAAGAGAGAGAGAGAGAGGGAGAGAGAGAGAGAGAGAGAGAGAGAGAGAGAGAGAGAGAGAAGAGAGAGAGAGAGAAGAGAGAGAGAGAGAACAGAGAGAGAGAGAGAGAGACAGAGAGAGAGAGAGAGAGACAGAGAGAGAGAGAGAGAGATTGGGCAGCACGAGTGCTCTGACCACTAAGCCATCCTGTCCTCAAAAATGACATACAAAAATACAAAAGTAGCAACAATAACAACAGCAGCAATTACAGCAGTAGCAGCAACAGCAGCAGCAACAACAGCAGCAGCAACAACAGCATCACAACAATAGCAGCAACAACAGCAGCATCAGCAACAACATAGCAACAACATAGCAACACCAACACCACCAACAACACCACCACAACAACAACAACAACACCAGCATCAACAACATCAACATCAACAACAACAACAAACAACACCAGCATCAACAACATCAACACCAGCATCCACAACAGTACAACAACATCAGCAACAACAGAACAGCAACAACAGCAACAGCAACAACAACAACAGCATCAGCAACAACAGTAACAACAACAGCAACAGCACAACAACAACACCAGCACCAACACCACCACCACCACTACCACCACCAACAACACACACCACATCAACACAGCATCAACAACACAGCATCAACAACATCAGCAACAACAGCAGCAACAACAGCAGCAACACAGCAGCAACAGCAGCACAGCAAGATTCTTGGCCTCACATTGGACATTTGTAAATGTAGTGGTCAACGCTCCCAACTGGCCAACCGATCTCTGGAAACTGGGCGAAGCTGGATATGACATGGAGCGTGCAATCAGCTCATGAATATTCCTGCAAACACATCAGCACGCACGCATAACACCACATGCCACACACACATATGCACTACACCGGTGCAAACACACACACACACCCACACTCGCAACACACAGGCGCGCTGTGCACATACACATCATACATACACACACAACGCACGGACTGATGTTAAAATACACGCAGCACACACAGCAAACACACATGCAAACACACAGCACAGATTTTGGCCTCTCATCTCTTTCATCTCATGTCTACGCTCCCAACTGCTCAATCGTCTCTGAATAACTGCGAATCTGATTAGTCGACATGACTGCCTAATCACTCATCTCTCGTCCTCTGCAACACATCATCCCATCGCTCATCACACTCCTCTGCGGGAACGAAAGCCTTAGTGTCAGAACATTGCGCGGCAATTACAACACCGTTCGAGTCCGTCGAGAATATTCATCCGGGTGTAGCATCAGTGCGACTCACTCTCACCCAAAATCCTTCGGGATGAGATTTAAAACGAGTCCCGTGTGCGCACTACGCAAAACACTTGCAAAACACACAGGCACGTGTGCGCTCTCTCTCTCTCTCTCTCTCCTCTCTCTCTCTCTCCTCATCTCTCATCTCTCTCTCCTCATCTCTCCTCTCTCTTCTCTCTCCCCCTCTCTCTCTCTCTCTCTCTCCCTCCCCTCTCTCTCTCTGTGGGAACGGATAGCCTAGTGGTCAGAACATTGCGCTGGCAATTTGACAACCCGGGTTCGAGTCCGGTCGAGGAAAATTTTTCTCCTGGAGTTAGCATCAGTGCTGACTCCACTCTCCCCAAAAGTCCTTCGGATGAGACTTTAAACCGAGGTCCCGTGTGCGAACTCACGCAGAACATCTTGTGCACACGTTAAATCCTGTTCCACTTTTCGTAAGAGTAGGCCATCGTGTGCCGGTGGGAACAGATGACATTTACAAAACTGCATACACACGGGGACCGGATGAAACAAAGCACATGATTGCTTATTCTGTTATCCTCGATATAAAAGATTAAATAAATAAATAAATAAATAAATGCACATACACGCGCGTGCAAACACACACACACACACACACACACACACACACACACACACACACAACACAACTACACACACACACACTCGCAAACACACAGGGCGCGCGCGTGTGCACATACACATGCATACATACACACACACGTACGGGACTAGATGTTTAAAAATACACGCGCGTGCGCGCACACACACACACAGGCGCGCGTGCGCACACACACACACTCTCTCTCTACTCTCTCTCTCTCTCCTCTCTCTCTCTCATCTCTCTCCTCTCTCCTCTCTCTCTCTCTCTCTCTCTCTCTCTCCTCTCTCTTTGGTGGGACGGATAGCCTAGTGGTCAGAACATTGTGCTGGCAATTTGACAACCCAGGTTCGAGTCCGGTCGAGGAGATTTTTCTCCTGGAGTTAACATCAGTGCTGACTCCACTCTCCCCAAAAGTCCTTCGGATGAAACTTTAAACCGAGGTCCCGTGTGCGAACTCACGCAGAACATCTTGTACACACGTTAAATCCTATTCCACTTTTCGTAAGAGTAGGCCATCGTGTGCCAGTGGGAACAGATGAAATTTACAAAACTGCATACACACGGGGACTGGATGTAAAAAAGCACAAGAGTGCTTATTCCATTATCCTCGATATAAAAGAATAAATCAAATCAAATCAAATCAAATCAAATCTCTCTCTCTCTCTCTCTCTCTCTCTCTCTCTCTCCTCTCTCTCTCTCTCATCTCTCTCTCCTCTCTCTCTCCTCTCTCTTCCTCATCTCTCTCTCTCTCTCCACACACACACACACACACACACACACACCACACACACACACACACACACACACACACACACACACACATACACGCACGGGAACTGGATGTTTGAAATTTTAAAAAAAGCACATGATTGCTTATTCCATTATCCTCGAAATAAAAGGATAAAAAGAGAAAATGATAACAAGAATATATAGATAGATATGATATAGGTAGAGAGACAGTCAGACAGACAGACAGACAGACAAACAGACAAACAGACAGACAG
This sequence comes from Stramonita haemastoma, assembly GCA_030674155.1. Taxonomy (NCBI): domain Eukaryota; kingdom Metazoa; phylum Mollusca; class Gastropoda; order Neogastropoda; family Muricidae; genus Stramonita; species Stramonita haemastoma. The sequence continues at coordinate 11,749 of JASPKP010006148.1, forward strand.
ACAGACAGACAGACAGACAGACAGACAGACAGACAGAGATCTCAGTCTGCAGCACATTTTCAGTGGAAGGACTTTAATTGAAGAAACTAGAACAACGCTGGGTTGTGTTGCGTAGTGTTGGGTTGGGTTGGTTGGGTTGGGTTGGGTTGGGTTGGGTGGTGTAAGGGTTATTTATTTTATTTATTTATTTTTTATTTATTCTTTTATATCGAGGATAATGGAATAAGCAATCATATGCTTTTTTACATCCAGTCCCGCCTGTGTATGCAGTTTGTAAATGTCAACTGTTCCCACTGGCCACACGATGGCCTACTCTTACGAAAAGCGGAACAGGATTTAATGTATGCGCAGGATGTTCTGCGTGCGTTCGCACACGGGCCTCGGTTATTAGTCAGAAATCTCATCCGAAAGACTTTTGGGGAGAGTGGAGTCAGCACTGATGTTAACTCCAGAGGAAACATCCCCTCCACCGGGAATCGAACCTGGGTCGTCAAAATGCGGGTTGGGTTGTGCATGTGTTGTGTTGTGTAGGGTTGGGTTGTGTAGGGTTGGGTTTTGTATGGTTGGGTTGTGTAGGGTTGGGTTGTGTAGGGTTGGGTTGTGTAGGGTTGGGTTGTGTAGGGTTGGGTTGTGGTTGTGTAGGGTTGGGTTGTTAGGGTTGGGTTGTGTAGGGTTGTGTTGTGTAGGTTGGGTTTGTGGTTGTGTAGGGTTGGGTTGTGTAGGGTTGGGTTGTGTAGGTTGGGTTGTGTAGGGTTGGGTTGTGCATGTGTTGTGTTGTGTAGGGTTGGGTTGTGTAGGTTGGTTGTGTAGGGTTGGGTTGTGTAGGGTTGGGTTGTGTAGGGTTGGGTTGTGTAGGTTGGGTTGTGTAGGGTTGGGTTGTGTAGGGTTGGGTTGGGTTGGGTTGTGTAGGGTTGGGTTGTGTAGGGTTGGGTTGTGTAGGGTTGGGTTGTGCATGTGTTGTGTTGTGTAGGGTTGGGTTGTGTAGGTTGGGTTGTGTAGGGTTGGGTTGTGTAGGTTGGTTGTGTAGGGTTGGGTTGGGTTGGGTTGTGGTTGTTAGGGTTGGGTTGTGTAGGGTTGGGGTTGTGTAGGGTTGGTTGTGTAGGGTTGGGTTGTGTAGGGTTGGGTTGTGTAGGGTTGGTTGTGCATGTGTTTGTGTTGTGTAGGGTTGGGTTGTGTAGGGTTGGGTTGTGTAGGGTTGGGTTGTGTAGGTTGGTTGTGTAGGTTGGGTTGTGTAGGGTTTTGGGTTGTGTAGGGTTGGGTTGTGTAGGGTTGGGTTGGGTTGGTTGTGGTTGTGTAGGGTTGGGTTGTGTAGGGTTGGGTTGTGGTTGTGTAGGGTTGGGTTGTGTAGGTTGGGTTGTGTAGGGTTGGGTTGTGTAGGGTTCGTTGTGTAGGTTCGGTTGTGTAGGGTTGGGTTGTGTAGGGTTGGGTTGTGGTTGTGTAGGTTGGGTTGTGTAGGGTTGTGTTGTGTAGGGTTGGGTTGTGTAGGGTTGGGTTGTGTGTGGTTGGGTTGTGTAGGGTTGGGTTTTGTAGGGTTGTGTTGTTAGGGTTTTGTTTGTGTAGGTTGGGTTGTGGTTGTGTAGGGTTGGGTTGTGTAGGGTTGTGTTGTGTAGGGTTTGTTGTGTAGGGTTGGTTGTGGTTGTGTAGGGTTGGGTTGTGGTAGGTTGTGTTGTGTAGGGTTGGGTTGTGTAGGGTTGTTGTGTGTGGTTGGGTTGTGTAGGTTGGGTTGTGTAGGGTTGGGTTGTGTAGGGTTGGGTTGGTGTGGGTTGGGTTGGGTTGGGTTGGGTTTGGGTTGTGGTTGTGTAGGGTTGGGTTGTGTAGGGTTGGTTTGTGTAGGTGTTGGGTTGTGGTTGTGTACGTTGGGTTTAGGGGTTGGGTTTTGTGGGTTTTGTTGTTAGGGTTGGTTGTGTAGGGTTGGGTTGTTGTAGGTTGTTGGTGGTTTTTGTAGGGTTGGTTGTTAGGGTTTGGTTGTGTAGGGTTGTGGTTGTTAGGGTTGGGTTGGGTAGGTTGGTTGTGGTTGTGTAGGGTTAGGTTGTGTGGGTGGTTGTGTAGGGTTGGTTGTTGTAGGGTTGGTGTGTGGGTTGGGTTGGGTTGGGTTGGGTTGTATTGCGTTGCGTTGTGTTGTGTTGAGTTGTTATTGCGTTGCGATGTTTGTTGTTGTTTGTCGTGTTTTTGTGTTGTATTGGTTGGGTTGGGGTTGAGTTTATTGGTTGGCTTGGTTGCTTGGGTCGGTTTGTGATGTGTGATGTGACGCGTTGCGTCGCGTTATGTTGCGTCGTGTATTGTATTGTATTGGGATTATATTGCGTTGCATTAATTATGTTGGGTTGGGCTGGGCAAAAAATAGACAATTGTTGCGATCTATCTGACCGCCCCCACCCCCACCCACCCCACCACCACCACCACTAACACACCAAAGTGAAAAAAAACAGACTGTAAACTAAAGGAAGCCTCGCTAACTCACGGCTCAGGGGTGTAAAAGGCCTTGGACTGGTACGAATGTACTGGGTTGCGGGGAAAAATTCGATAGGCCATACATGCCAAGAAGTCTCTTGGGGACAGAAAACCGGCCACAGGCCAAACCTGAAAGCCAGTATGAGCTGGAAAAAAAATAAACAAAACATAACAAAAAGAATAAATGGTAAGTTTTTTTGTTTTGTTGTTGGTGGTGGTTGTTTGTTCGTCGCTAGAGTTTCTAGGTTCACTAAAGTGAGATTTGTGTATTGTGTGTTTTGTGTGTGTGGTGTGTGTGTGTGTGTGTGTGTGTGTTGTGTGGTTGTGTGTGTGTTGTGTGTGGTGTGTGTGTGTGGTGTGTGTGTGTGTGTGTTGTGTGTTGTGTGTGTGTTGCGTGTGTGTGTGTTGTGTTGTGTGTGTGATGTGTTGTGTGTGTGTGTGTGTGGTGTGTGTGTGTATGTGTGTGATGTGTGTGTGTGTGTGTTTTGTGTTGTTGTGTGTGTGTGTGTGTTGTGTGTG
>JASPKP010006149.1:0-14718 GCA_030674155.1 Stramonita haemastoma
CCCCCCTCCCCCCCCCCTTTACCGTGGGGGCCCGGGGCAGCCCCCCCCGGTGGGGGCTCGAGCCAGACGGGACTGGAGTGGGTCGGAGCGGAGGGGTGAGCCAGCGTCACCCCTTTTTTCTCACCCCCTTTCAGGTTGCCTAACTGTGGGGGAGGGGGGGCCCCCGGCGTCGGCCCGGGGACTCAGTCCGGGGGCCGCACGCCGGGCTTCGCCGTTGCCCCCCCGTTTCCCCGCCCCACGGGAAAAAGGCAGCTTAGCGCCGCTCGGCGTGCGGGCCAAAAAGGTCGTGCGGGGGGGGTCTAAAAAAAGCCCCCAGGGTTTAACCCCCCCACGCCGCCACTGCCTGATCCGCCGCGGCTGCTGTCGTTTCCCCGCCGGGGGGTTTCCCGGTGCAAAAAGGGGGGGGGCCCTTTTTCCCCCCGGGGGAAAAGGGTCGGCTTCCTCACACGAAGCCCCCCGTGTCCCGGTGGGGCCCGCGTCCGCGTCCGTAAAAGGTTTTTGTGCTTTGGGTGACGACGGGGCGAGTTCCCCCCCCTTGACTGAGGGGCCCCCGGGGGCGGGGGACGACCCCGGGGGTCCCCCCCGGCGGCGTCAAAAGGAAAAACGGGGGGTTTTCATTCGTGAAGGGCCCCCCCGCCCCCGATGGGGTACCCCCTGGCAGGGGGAAAAAGAGGAGGGGGGGGTTCGGAGCGCGGGTTCCCGGGGGGGAAACCCCCCGGGGGGGGCCCCCAAAAAGGGGCGGCGTTTGGGGCCCCGGGCCCCCGGCCCGGGGCCCTCTGCTCTCCCCCTGTGCTGCTCCCCGCTGCTGTGGGGGTTTTGGTGGGAATGGGAGTGGGTGCTGGGGGACCGGGCTTTTATGACCCATTTCACCCGGCTTTTGTCTGTCTTTTTGTTTGTTGCAGCGAGTTTCCCTCTACTCTAACGCGGCCCCCCCAAGGTCACCCCATTTTCCTGAGGGCGATTCCCAACCGGTTTGAAAAGCTTACGCTCCCCGGGGGGCTTCGGCGGGGGCGATGTTAGGGTTTTTCCATTCTTTTGATCCTGCCTTTTTACATATGCTTGTAAAAAATTTAAAAGCCGGGTTTGTCTAATTCACACCCTCGTACGGTAAAAACCCCTTTTTGGGGTCTTTAAAAACAGTCGGGGGGTTCCCTTTTAGAACCAAAATTTTTTACTTGGAAAAAACTGTGGAATTTTAGAGCTAAACATCTGACCAGCCCCCACCCCCCGGGGAAAAAAGGGGGCGCTTTTATTATTAAAAAACCCCGTCGGGGTTTTGCCCGTCCTTTTTGACTCGGGAAAAAATTTGTGCCGTTTTCGCAGGGGCCCCGAGCCGGGACGCATTTTTTAAAAAGCCCGCCCAAAATTTGACGGGGGGCTGTCTCTCCCCTTTTAGAAAACGGGAGGGGGGAAAATCGGGGGCCGATTCCGGGGGGAGGGGGGAAATGAAAACGGCCCCCCACATCCAAGGAAAGGGGAGCAGGGGGGGGGCCAACCCTTCCCCCCTTCCGGGGACGGGGGGGGTATGACGAAAAAAAACAATACAAAAAATTTTTTTTGGGGGGGGCTCCGAAATTTGGGGGAAAGGAGTACATTTTAAAACCCCTTTTAAAAACGGGATTTTTTTGGGGGGCAAGTTGGTGCCGGGCAGCCCCGGTAATTCCGCCCCCAATAGCTTTATACTAAAGTTGTTGCGATTAAAAAACTCGTAGTTGGATTCAGGCATGGGGGCGGGGTCCGCCCACGGGGGGCACCCCCGTTTTTCTTTCCCCCCCTACGTTTTCCGGGTTTTTTTCCCCCCCTGGGGCTCTTCGCTGATTTTTTTTGGGGGGCCGGAACGTTTACTTTAAGAAATTGGGTGTTAAAAACAGGCATGTTGCCTGAATAATGGTGCTGGAATAAGGGGAAAAGGACCTCGGTTTTTTTTTTGGTTTTTTGGAACACGAGGTAAGATTAAGAGGGACAGCGGGGGCATCCGTATTGCGGGGTTAGAGGGGAATTTCTTGGATCATCGCAGACGAACAACAGCGAAAGCATTCTTGCCAAGCATGTTTTCATTAGTCAAGAAACGAAAGTCAGGACGGTTTCGAACGACGTTCAGATACCGTTTCGTAGTTCTGACCAATAAACGATGCCAACTAGCGATGCGTGGTGTTGCTCCATCGACTCTGCGGGGCGTCTTCCGGGAAACCAAAGTTTTCGGGTTCCGGGGGAAATATGGTTGCAAAGCTGAAACTTATAGGAATTGACGGAAGGGGCACCACCAGGAGTGGAGCCTGCGGCTTATTTGATCAACACGGGAAAACTCACCCGGTCCGGACCCTGTAAGGGATTGACTGATTGATAGCTCTTTCTTGATCCGGTGGGTGGTGGTGCATGGGCCGTTACTTAGTTGGTGGAGCTCGATTTGTCTGGTTAATTCCGATTACGAAACGGACTCTAGCCTACCTAAATAGTTCGCCGATCCTTCATGCGTCGGCGCTAACTTCTTAGAGGGACAAGTGGCGTTTAGCCCACACGTAGATGGAGCAATAACAGTCCGTGATGCCTTAGATGATCGGGGTCCGCACGCGCGCTACACTGAAGAATCAGCGTGGCTTTCTCCCTGGCCCGCAAGGGATGGAAACCCATTGAATCTCATTCGTGATTGGGATTGGGCATGAATTTGATTCCCCATGAACGAGGTATTCCCGTAAGCGCGAGTATAAGCTCGCGTTGATTACGTCCTGCCCTTTGTACACACCGCCCGTCGTACTACCAGTTTGAACGGTTTAGTGAGGGTCTACGGATTGGTCTCGGCCAGCCTTTCATCGGGCGGCGCGTTGGTCGAGAAGACGCTCGACTTGATCGTTTAGAGGACGTAAAAGTGTAACAAGGTGTTCCGTCGGTGAACCTGCGGCAAGGGATCATTTACCGGTGGTTACACATCCTTTTCGTGTTGCCGTTGTTCTCCTCTTTTGTCTGTCTCCCCTCCCTTCCCCCCGCCGGCGCGCTTTCAGAGCCGTGGTAGGTAGGCGAGAGAGAAGAAGGGGGGGAACAATAATAGAGAGACAACAAAGGGTGGCTTCTGTATATTCGTCCTCAAGGTGGTCGGCGAGAGTCCCTCTCCCCCGCCGGCCCCGCCTCCCGCCCGAAGTGTGACTTGGGGGTACCTGATCTTGTCCGGGTGTGTCGGGTCTATCGCGCTTTTTAAACAAGCGCCGGGAGGCCGTCGCACTTCGGCAGGGTGAGCTCCGAGGTGGACGCAAGTGTTTGTGTTTTGTTTTCAGAAAACAATGGGGAGCTCTCGCTCTCCCACTTGTGGTTCCCCTCCATGGGTCGATGGTTTAAAGGACGCCCGTCAGTTTTTGGCGGCCGGCCCCCTGGCTATTTATTCTTCTCTCTTATCGCCGCCTTTACACTTGAAAATACGAATGTGCGAAAGGCGCCTGATAAGGTCTCGGTCGTCTGCCTCGCCCCGCAAAAGCCTCTTGCGGGGCGGAGCGGTCGCCGGCCTGGGGGCGCCTTTCGCGCGCGCAAGCGAAACCCCAAACTGAGAGAACAACTTTAGGCGGTGTTCACTCGGCTCGTGCCGTCGATGAAGAACGCAGCCAGCTACGTGATCTAATGTGAATTGCAGGACACATTGAAACATCGACACTTTGAACGCTGTTGCGGCCATGGGTCCGTCCTTTGAGCACGCCCGTCTGAGGGTCGGCGGATGTTACTACCCATCGCGGAGGCTCTTTCCGGTGCCCAAAAGTGGGCTCTCGCAGCGGGGCGGGGCGAAATAGGGGGGGGGGGGGGCCTTCGCGGTTTCTGCCTGCCCGGCTTAGCGGGGCTCCAAGTACAGACCTTCACCCCCCTGCCACCACCACGAATGTGAGGGGTAAGGGTTTGGATGACTTGCGATTCAAAGACTCGCACTTTCTTCTTTTTTCCCTGACCCTCTCGGAAACAGAGAGGGGCAAAAAAGGTGTTGTTGAGTGTGTAGAGCCCCTTCGTCCTCCGCGTGGTGCGAAGGACATGGCCTTGGTTATTCCGCATTGCCTACGCGCACACCGAAGGTGAGGTACTACACACGCGCATCTTACCGGGGGGAGAATAAAAAGAGAGAAAAGAGCGTCTTTGCTTCTTCGACTAGATCGGACGTGATTACCGCATGAATTTAAGCATATCACTAAGCGGAGGAAAGAAAAACTAACAAGGATTCCCTCAGTAACGGCCGAAGTGAAGCGGGATCAGCCCAGCCACGATATCCCCTCAGCATCTCGGCTGGCGGGAAAGTGGTGTATGGGAGCGCCAAACAATCTGTCGTCCTGCGCCGGTGGCCGAAGTCCTTCCTGATCGGGGCCTCTCCAGAAGCGGTTGTCAGGCTTTTAATGGCCGCGGTTGCGTCGGCTGCGAGCGTCTCCGAGAGTGGGTTGTTTTGGGAATGCAGCCCAAAGCGGTGTGGTAAACTCCTTTCAGGCTAAATATGGCACGAGGTCCGATAGGCGGACAAGTACACGTGAGGGAAAGTTGAAAAAGAACTCTTGAAGAGAGAGTTCAACTGTACGTGAATACCGCCTAGAGGTAAAGGGTGATCCGCAAATCGGCCCACGGAATTCATGCTCGGAAGGCGCGCGCCCGTCCGGCGGGTTGGAGATCGTCAAGACGCTCCCGTCGCGGGACGCGTGTCGGCCGTGTTGCACTTTCCTTGGGCAGAGCGCACGAGACGGTTCCCGGGCGGTCAGAAAGCTGGCGAGGATGGTAGGAGTTGCGCCCGGGCTGCTGCGCGGGTATAGCCTCGCCTGTCCCGATCGCCTTGGGGACCGAGGAGCGCGTCGTTATGGGCCGCCCCGCCCTCCTCGGGATGTGCGACTGCAGAGACTGGGCAATCGTGTCATGCTGACCGCTTCCTAGGATGGGACTTTGGGGTGGGCCCCTCGCACAGGGTCGGTGGCAGAAATGCGGTCGGCCCTCCACCCGACCCGTCTTGAAACAGGACCAAGGAGTCTAACATGCGCCTGCGAGTCGTTGGGTCGTACGTAAACCAGAAGGGCGAAGTGAAAGCGAGGGCCGGTCTCTGACGTGCCTCAGTTGGGATCCCGCCCTCTTTGTTGGTTGGGTGGGCGCACCAGCGGGCCAGTCTCGTCCGCGTTGTCGGTGAGGCGGGAGCATGAGCGCGCACGTTGCGGACCGAAAGATGGTGTGAAACTATGCCTGAGTAGGACGAAGCCAGAGGAAACTCTGGTGGAGGTCGCAGCGATTCAGACGTGCCAAAATCGTATCGTCAATAATCTTTGGGTATAGGGGGCGAAAAACTAATCGAACCATTAGTAGCTGGTCTCCCTCCGAAGTTTCCTAGGATAGCTGGCATCAGTACGCAAGTTTTATCACGTAAAGCGAAATTGATTAGAGAGCCTTGGGACGATTTCGACCTCAACCTATTTCTCAAACTTTTAAATGGGTTAAGAAGTCCGGCTCGCTGCTTGGAGCGGCCTTCGAATGCGAGTGCAAGTGGGCCTATTTTTGGTAAGCAGAACTGGCGCTGTCGGGTGATGAACCCAAACGACCGGTTATGTGGCTAACGTTGTACGTCATCAGACACCTAAAAGGTGTTGGTCAGATATAGACAGCAGGACGGATGGCCATGGAAGTCGGAACCGTAAGGTTGTGTGTAACAAACTCACCTGCCGAATCAACAGGCCATGGGACAAGATGGATGGCGTGGAGCGTCAGACCCATACCGGACCGCTTTCGGCAATTCCCCCGCTTGCGGGGGAGCCAAGCTGAAGGAGTAGGAGGGCCGCGCGGTGAGCGCCGAAGCCTGGGGACGCGAGTCGGGGGGAGCCGCCGCGGGTGCAGATCTTGGTTGGTAGTAGCAAATATTCAAACGAGAATCCTTTGAGACTGAAGTGGAGTAAGGGTTCCATGTGAACAGCAGTTGATCAGTGGTCAGTCGGGTCTCTAAGAGAGAGGAGAAGTCCGTGTCTGATCGAAGCACTGTTGATGGTTGATAAAGCGTTATGTGCTTCGTTGGATCGAAAGGGATCGGAGTTTAATATTCCCGAACCTGGACACGGAGATTGGTCCTTCTGAGGCTGTGCGGCAACGCAAACGAAGTTGGGAGACGTGGCGAGGGACCCCGGGAAGAGTTCTCTTTTCTTGTATAGGGACTCAGCTCCCTGTAATCGGCTTGCCCGGAGAGATAGGGACACGGGGTTCCCGTAATGCACCGCGGCTCGTGCGGCTGTTCGGGGCGTCTCGGTCGGACCTTGAAAATCCCACGGAGACGGTGTGATTCTCGTGCCAGGCCTTACCCATATCCGCAGCAGGTCTTCCAAGGTGCCAGCTCGAGTCGATAGAACAATGTTGTAGGTAAGGAAGTCGCAAATGGATCCGTAACTTCGGGAAAAGGATTGGCTCTTGAGGATAGGGTCAGTCGGGCTGGAGTGTGAAGCGGGTTTGGGACGGGCCGCGGGCTGGGCGAGGCCTTCCCCCTTCGTCGTCGGGGGGATGGGTGCGTGATGGGCCCGAGGTTCGGATCGTGGTTCAACCTTCCCGTGGACCGCCTCAGCTAGCGGCGGCTTCGGCCGTTCGGTCGGTGACAATTTCAGTGTATCGAAACCTGGAGGGGGAATCCGTCTGTTAATTTAAAAAAGATTGCGATGGCCATACCGGTGTTGACGCAAGGGTGTTTTTGCCCAGGCTCTGAATGTTAAAAGTGAAAAAATTTCATCAAGCGGGGTAAACGGGGGGAGTAATTTGACTCTCTTAATGTACCCAAATGCTTCGGCATCAAATTTAGTGACGCGCATGAATGGATTAACGAAAATTCCCCATGTCCCTATTTTACTATCTAGCGAAACCACAGCCAAGGGAAGGGGGTTTGGGCGGAATCAGCGGGGGAAAGAAGACCCTGTTGGTTGTTAGTGACTTTGTGAAGGACATGGAGGTTTAGCATAGGTGGGGCTTCACGGCGCCTGAAAAAAAACATATTTTTTTGATCTTTGCTTTATTAGTCAGTCGGGCGGGAGCGGGGCGCAAGCCCTAGTTCGGGAAAATTTAAAGCCTGACCTCGTCGCGGGGGCGATCGTTGAAGACCGTGTCAGGGGGGTTGAGTTTGATGGGGGGGGGTAACATCTGTCAAAAGGTTAAGCAGGTGTCTAAGGCGAGCTCAGGGGACGGAAACTCGCGTAGATTAAAAGGGCAAAAGCTCGCTTGATTTGTTTTCAGTAGAATACAGACGTGAAAGCGTGGGTTTACGTCCTTTTGTTTAGGGTTTTAGCAAGAGGTGTCAAAAATTTTCACGGGGATAATGGCTTGTGGCAGCCAAGCGTTCATCAGGACGTTGTTTTTGTCCTCGATGTCGGCTTTTATCATTGCGAGGAAAAGAATTCTGCCAAGTGTTGGATTGTTCCATAAGTTGGGACGTGAGTGGGTTTAGACGTGGAGTAGGTTAGTTTTCCCTACTGATGACGTCGTTGTACGGTAATTCTGCTCAGTACGGAGGAAGAGATTGAAAATTTGGTTTGTGTTGGTGTAGCCCATATGGTTGGCGGGGGTACCATTGAAAGGGGTTTGGGGGTGATACGCTCTAAGTCGAATCCCCCCGGGGTTTGTGCCCATTCTTGTGCCGCCCGCGTCGGGGGGCAAGTAAAACCCGGGCGGACCCCGGAGGGCGCCGCGGGTGTGTGAAAGGCCACAGCAAATGTTTTTGGCCCCGGGAGCAGCGCCCCGCGGGGACCCAAAGATATTCCCCCATGCGACGTGGTGGTGCCAAATTCATTGTGGACCTAGTTCTCGGTCGGGGGTGTCGTTAGAGAGGGCCACCTCACTGCGATCTATTTAGTTAGCCTGGGACCAGGAGATTTGTCCGCTTTTAGAGGGGGGACGCTTCTTCTCTCTGCCGTCCTCTCCTCCCCCGTTGGGGTGCTGCTGTGCTGCGGTGGTTTCTTCGTGTACCTCGTAAAGTGTTGTGGTTGTACAATAATCTTTCTCCCCCCCCCCCCTTTTTTTTGCCAAGAGTCGTGTGAGGTTAGCCCCCCCCGCGTTGAGTTTTGTTGGGGAAGGTAGGAAAAACAGGGAGTGGGTCCCGGGACTACTTTACTCTTTTTTCGTTTTCCGTGTCAGAAAAGAGACGGTCGCACAGGAAATCTTTGTCTGTCAGTTGGTGTTTGGTGCGGGGTTGGGTTGGGCTAGGGCTGGGTGGCTAGGGCTGGGTAGGGCTAGCATGAATATCCAGTGTCTATCATTTCTCCTTTTTGTGTTTCAGCTGCCCCCCCTCCCTTAGCAGCATTAAAGGCTTAAGATTTCCAGGTCCGTAATGCATGTCTACCCTCTCGCTGCTCTCTCTCTCTCTCTCTCTCTCCTCTCTCTCTCTCTTCTCTTCTCTTCTCTCTCTCTCTCTCTCTCTCTCTCTGTAATGTATATGTATATGTATATGTATTTATTTTATTGTATGTCTTCCAGGGGGGAGGAGCGGCTGGCTCGCTACGTTGTTTGCATGTGTGCATGGCGAGACATGAGTCCGATGGAGCGGGCGGCGGGCGGGCGGAATCATTTATCCATGATGGGCACACCAAGCCCGACAACCAATGCAAACTGAAACTGGTAAGTAAGGGGGTTTCAACCCTTTTCTTCTCTCTCCTCTCTCTCTCTCTCTCTCTCTCTCTCGTTCTCTGTCTTTCTTTCTTTCTTTTCTTCTTTCTTTTCTTTCTTTCTTTCTTTTTTTTTTTTTCTGCTGTCGTCCGTCTGTCTGTTCTGTCTGTTGTTCTGGGGGGTTTTTTTTTTTTTTTTTTCTTGTCTGTCTGTCTGTGTTCTGTCTGTCTGTCTGTCTGTCTGTCTGTCTGTGTATGTATGTATGTGTGTGTGTATGTTGTATGTATGTATGTATGTATGTACTGTATGTATGTATGTATGTATGTCTGTATGTAGTATGTATTGTATTTATTATGTATGTATGTATCTATGTATGTATGTATGTAGTGTATTTATCTATGTATGTTGTATGTATTATGTATGTATGTGTGTATGTATGTATGTGTGTAGGTGTTGTGTGTATGTGTGTATGTGTGTATGTGTGTATGTATGTATGTGTGTATGTATGTATGTATGTTTATGTATGTATTATGTATGTATGTTGTGTGTATGTATGTATGTATGTATGTTGATTGTATGTATTTATCTATGTTATGTATGTATTTAATCTATGTATGTATGTATGTATGTATGTAGTATGTATGTATGTATGTATTGTTGGTATGTATGTAAGTATTTATCTGTGTGTGTATGTATGTATGTATGTATGTATGTATGTTGTATTCATCTATGTGATGTATGTATGTTTTATGTATGTATGTATCTTTGTATGTATTATGTATGTATTGTATGTATTCTATGTATCTGTATGTATGTGGTGTCATGTATGTGGTGTATTGTGTGTATGTATGTGTGTATGTTGTGTGTATGTTGTGTGTTTGTAGGTATGTTGTGTATGTATGTAGGTATGGTATTTAGGTAGGTAGGTTATGTATGTATGTATGTATGTATGTGTGTATGTAGGTTATGTATGTATGGTATTGTATGTAGGTATGTATGTGTAGGTATAGGTAGGTTATGTATGTATGTATGTAATGTTTGTATGTATGTATGTATGTAGTATCTATGTATGTATCTATGTTGGTAATCTATGTATGTATGTTATCTTTTTATTTGTATGTATCTATGTATGTATGTATGTATGGTATGTATGTATGGTATCGTGTTATCTATTTATCTGTATCTATATATTCTATATAGTTATGTGTGTATGTCTTAGTTTGTATTTGTATGTATATATATATATATATCTATATATATAATATAATATATATATATTTATATCGTATATATATGTGTGTATGTATGTGTGTGTGTGTAGTGTGCTGTGTCTGTGGTGTGTGTGTGTGTGAGTGTGTGTGGTGTGTGTGTGTGTGTGTGTATGGATGGTGTATGTATGTGTGTGTCGTGTGTGTGTGTGTGTGTGTGTTGTGTGTGTGTGTGTGTGTGTGTGTGTGTATGTATGTATGTATGTGTGTATGTATGTGCTATATGTATGTATGTATGTATGTATGTATGTATGTATGTATGTATGTATGTATGTGTGTATGTATGTATCTGTGAATGTATTGTGTATGTATCTGTGTAAGTATGTATGTATGTATGTATGTATGATGTATGTATGTATGTATGTATTGTTGTATGTATGTATGTATGTATGTATGTATGTATGATATGTATGTATGTATGTCTGTTTGTATGTTGTAGTATGTGTCTGTGTGGTGTGTTTGTGTTGTATGTAGTATGTATGTATGTATCTATGTATCTATGTATCTATGAATCTAATGTATCTATTGGTATATATATATCTAGGTTATCTATGTATTGTGTGTTTGTTATGTGTGTGTGTTATGTATCTATGTATGTGTGTATGTATGTATGTATGTATGTATGTATGTGATGTAGTGTATATTATGTATGTATGTATCATATGTATCTGTGTGTTTTATGTATGTCGTGTATGATGTATGTATAGTATGTATGTTATGTATGTATGTGTGTGTTTCTATGTATGTTGTATGTATGTATGTTGTATGTATGTATGTATGTATGTCTGTATGTATGTATGTATCTATGTAGTCTGTCTGTCTGGTCTGTCGGTCTTCTGGTCTGTCTGTCTGTCTGTCTGTCTGAACCAAGGTGCTTCTGCAACAGGGTAGAGAGCTGTGGTTGGGTAGTAGGTAGGAAAACCGGAAAGGAAAGGGGAAATAAAAAACGGAAACCGGCAATCGAAATGGATGAGGTCGTAGAGAAACATGGCCGCTCCCTCCTCCACCCCTTGCACCCCCCTCCCCCTCCCCTTGACGTCGGGGCCGGGCACGACCCCGCCGTGCTAGGGGGCTCGAGACCATGACGCGTCATGGAGTGTCCGGATCGTGACGGGTGAGGCCAGCGTCATCACTTTCTCAGCGCTTGCAGGGTTGCCTACACTTGTGGAGGAGCGGCGTGCGCGGCGTCGGTCGCGGAATCAGTCGGTGCGCACGCCGTGCTATCGCCGTTGCCACCCTCGTTCCGATCCTACGAGGAAAAAGGCAGACTTAGCGGGACCCGCTCGGCGTGCGCTGGCCAGTAGTCGTGCGGGTCGGGATCTGAGGGAGAAAAGCGCAAAGGGCTAACCCCCTACGCTTCGCTCACTGCCTTGATCCGCGCGGTCGCGGCTGCTGTCGCTTCCCCGCCTGCGGGTCCTCGGTGCGAAGCGCAGGGGACCCGGTACCCGGGCGACGGTCGGCTTCCTCACACGAAGCCCGCCGTGATTCCCGGTAGGGGCCCGCGTTCTCGCCGGTCCGTAGAAAGGTTTCTGTGCATTCGGTTTGACGACGGCGAGTCGAGTTCGCCTCCTCTCCTGACTGACGGTTCGCCGGCTGGGGCACGATCGCGGTGCATCCCGCGGCGTCGAAAAGCGTAACGCCTGGTTCATCTCGTGAAGGGCGCGCCCGTATCCGATTCGGGTAGCGCTGGCACGTGGAAAACAGATGGGAACGGGAGAGGGTTTCGGAGCGCAGGTTACCCACAGGGCAGGACCCCGCGTTCGGCCTGCAAGGGACGTGCGTTTCGGGCCGCCGTCGGCCGGCCTCTCTGCTCTCTCTGCTGCATGCTGCTTGCCGCTGCTGTGGTGGTTTCGTGGCAATAGGGAGTAGTGCTGGGGGACCGTAGGCTCATGATTAGACCCGACTCACCCGGCTGTTCTGTCTGTCTGTTGTTTGTTGCACGCGCGCTTCTCTACCATGCTACGCGGACCGCCCCACGGATCACCCATGTCCGTGAGGAGCGAAGTTCCCAATCCGGCTTGAAAAGCTTTATCGCTGCGGCGGCTTCGGCGGCGGCGTTGTTACGGGTTTGCATTTGGTTTGATCCTGCCAGTTAGTCATATGCTTGTCTAAAAGATTAAGCCATGCATGTCTAAGTTCACACCCTCGTAGGTGAAACCGCGAATGGCTCATTTATAATCAGTCGAGGGGTTCCTTAGTTATGATCCAAATTTACTGGATAACTGTGGTAATTCTACGAGCTTAATTACATGTGACCAAGCCTCCGACCCCTCGGGAAAGAGCGCTTTTATTAGTTCAAAACCCAGTCGGGTTTGCCCGTCCTTTGGTGACTGTGGAGTAACTTTGTGCCGATCGCATGGCCTCGAGCGGCGACGCATCTTTTCAAATGTCCTGCCCTATCAAATGACGATGTTTACGTGAATCTTGCCTACCATGTTAGCAACGGGTAGCGGGGAATCATGGGTTCGATTCGGAGGAGAGGGAGCATGAGAAAAACGGCTACCACCTCCAAGGAAAAGGCAGCAGGGCGCGCAAACTTACCCACTCCTGGCACGGGGAGGTAGTGACGAAAAATACAATACGGATCTCTTTTGAGGCTCCGTAATTGGAAATGGTACACTTTAAACCTTTAACGAGGATCTATTGGAGGGCAAGTCCTGGTGCCAGCAGCCGCTGGGTTAATTCCAGCTCCAATAGCGTATACTACGTTGTTGCGATTGAAAAGCTCGTAGTTGGATCTCAGGCATGGGCGCGCTGGTCGGCATCAGGCGGTCACTGCGTGTCTTTCTTTCCATCTACGCTTCCGGTTGTTCAGCCATGGTGCTCTTCGCTGAGACGTTATGGGTGGCCGGAACGTTTACTTTGAAGAAATTAGTGTGTTCAAAAGCAGCATGTTGCCTGAATAATGGTGCATGAATAATGGAATACGGGACCTCGGTTCTATTTGGTCTGGTTTTCGGAACACGAGGTAATGATTAAAGAGGGACAGACGGGGGCATCCGTTATAGCCGGGGTTAGAGGTGAAAATTTCTTGGATCATCGCAAGACGAAACAACTGCGAAGCATTGCCAAGCATGTTTTTCATTAGTCAGAACGAGTCAGAGGTTCCTCGAAGACCCGATCAGATACCGTCGTTAGTTTGACCATAAACGATGCCAACTAGCGATTTCGTGGTTGTTGCTTCATCGATCTGCGGGCAGCTTCGGGAAACAAAGTTTTTCGGGTTCCGGGGGAAGTATGGTTGCAAAGCTTGAAACTTAAGGATGTTGACGGTAAGGGCACACAGGAGTGGAGCCTGCGGTTAATTTGACTTCAAACCGGGAAACTCCACCCGGTCCGGACACTGTAAGGATTGACAGATTGATAGCTCCTTTCAGATTCGGTGGGTGGTTGGGTGCTGCCGTTCTTAGTTTGGTGGAGCGATTTGTCTGGTTAATTCCGATAAGAACGAGACTTAGCTACTAAATAGTTCGCGATCCTTCATTGCGTCGGCGTAACTTCTTAGCGGAAGACCCCCCCCCCCCCCCCCCCCCCCCCTGACCCCAAGTGGCGTTTAGCACACGAGATTGAGCAATAACAGGTCTGTGATGCCTTAGATGTCGGGGCGCACGCGCGGCTACACTGAAGGAATCAGCGTTGGCACTTTCTCCTCCTGGCCCGAAAGGTATGGAAACCGTTGATCTCCTTCGTGATAGGGATTGGGGCTTGTTTGAAATTGTTCCCATGAACGAGAATTCCCAGTAGCGCGTGTCATAAGCTCGCATTGATTAGTCCCTGCCCTTTGTACACACGCCGTCGCTATAACGAGATTTGAACGGTTTAGTGAGGTCCTTCGGATTGGTCTCGGCCCGCCTTTCATCTGGGCGGCGCCGTTGGTCGAGAAGACGCTCGAACTTGATCGTTTAGGGAAGTAAAAGTCGTAAAGGTTTCCGTAGGTGAACCTCCGGAAGGATCCATTACCCGGTAGGTTACACAACTTATCGTGTTGCCGTTTGTTCTCCTCTTTTGTCTGTTCTCCCTCCCCTTCCCCCGCCGCGCGCATTTCCGGAGCCGTGGTAGGTAGGAGAGAGAGAGAACAATAATAGAGAGACAAACAAAGGAGGCTTATTGTATATTGTCCTCAGGGTGGGTCACGGCGAGAGTCCCTTCGCCGCCCCGCCTTCCCGCCCGAGTGTGACTGTGGGGGTACCTGTCTTGTCCGGGTTGTGGGTCGTTATCGCCTTTTAACAAAGCGCGGGGAGGCCGTCGGCACTTCGGGCAGGGTGAGCTCGAGGTGACGCAAGGTGTTGTTGTTTTGTTTTCGAAACAATGGGAGCTCTCGCTCTTCCCCACTTGCTGGCTTCCCCTCCATGGGCCGGATGGTTTAAAGAGACGCCTGGCGTCCGTTTTTGGCGGCGCCCCCTGGCCTATTTATTCTTCTTTTCTTATCGCAGCTTTACACTTGAAATTACGAATGTGCGAAAGGCGCCGATAGGTCTCGGTCGTCTCGGCTCTCGCCCCGCAAAAAGCTCTTTGCTGGTGCGGGGTCGCGCGCCTTGGGGCCGCCTTTCGCGCTGCGCAAGCGAAACCCAAACTGAGAGAACAACTTTAGGCGGTGGATACTCGGCTCGTGCGTCGTTTGAAGAACGCAAGCCAGCTGCGTGAACTAATGTGAATTGCTAGGACACATTGAACTTCGGACACTTTGAACGCATTTATTGCTGGCCCAATGGTCCGTCCTTTGGCCACGCACGTCTGAGGGCTCCGTGTCGAAGTTCTCCCATCGCCGGAGGCTCTTTCCGGTGCCAGTGGGCTCCTCGCAGCGGGGCGGGGCCGAAGCCTTCCCGCGGTTTCTCCTGCCCGGCTACGTGGCTCCAAGTACAGACCTTCACCCCCCTGCCACCAC